>JAOEGS010002011.1:27784-40625 GCA_025447755.1 Corythornis vintsioides | reverse complement strand
CGGCGCAGGGACGAAGAAACGGCACAAGAAGGGTGGGGGGGGCGGGGGGGCGGGGGGGGGGGGGGGGGGAACAGAGCCCCCTTGGTGCTCTGCACTTATCAAAGCTTCCTCAAAGCCTGGTTTTGCTGGGAGACACCAGCAAATGGAGCCAGCTAAGTGCAAAATCCCCTGCTGGGACTGTGCAGACCCCATCCCAGCTGACAGGAGCTCCCCCCCTCCAGTTGTTTGTGGGAAATAGGAGCAGCAAAGGGTGCAGTACACCCTTGGCCATGGGAATTGGTGTGGATTTGACACAGACACACAACCCCCAACTCCAGAAGAGCTTAGTGTGCAGGGATTTAGAAGTTCCCTGGTGATTGCCTTAAGCCAAGGGCTGCTGGCTATTTTAGGATTTCTCCCTTTTTTTTTTTTTTCTCTGAGGGTCTGACCAGAAATTGCATCCTGAGCTAAAAAAAAAATTATCCATGAAATTGGATGGCTGTGTTAAAAATGCTCTCTGGATAAATCAGCATTTTCCTCTGAAAAGCTGCTTCACCTGGAAATTCCCATCCAGCCCCTTTTCCAAGTAGCATGGCAAGAGTGGGGGACACCATGAAATAGTTCATCTTCCTCCTCACATTCCCCTGCCCAGTGCCAGTGTGGGCATGAGGTTTCTCACCACCTTGCCTGGGATAAACACCAATCCTATCTGCATTAATGCTTTTTTTTTGGCTGGAAAAAGCAGCATTTTTTAACACCTTTGCTACCTTACACTGATTTTTTAGGCTCGGGGAAGAGAGAGATGAGAGCAGCCAGTGCTGGGGGGGTGTGCAGCAGCCTGGGCAAGGGCAAGGGGGGGAGATAATGAATTCCTGGGCACACAGAGGCTGTTCAGTGAGTGTTGGGCTCTGGAGGGCCCCTGGGTGGAAGGACTTTGATCTGACTCCAGCCTTTTCCCACCGAGGCATCACTTTGGAATGCTTTCCTGCTCTCAGGCTTGCCATGTGAGGCAGACAAAGGAGAGGGGAATGGGGAAAAAGTGGAAGGGGGGGGCTGTTTACCCTCATCAAGAATGGTCCAATAGCCTGAGTCAATAGAGCCTACTTTTCATTAACCTAATCATCATTTTTTTTCTCCCTGTCAGTTCAATTTTTCCTGTCACCACTCAGTTATCATTTGCATCTATGAGTTATTGGATTATTTCGTTTGTTTTGTTTTGTTTTACTAAGGGGATTCCTGAATATGGTGGGCATATTTGAGGAGTGGAAATTAATTTCTCCCTGGATGGAAGAGGGTTTTGGAGTTTTAATGATCAGGCAGCTTGGATTCCTGACGGTTGAGGAGTGCATTGGAAAGGCTGCTTTCCATTGTGTGGCAGTGGGTAATTATGCAGCCCTCTCCCGGGCTCACTGAGTTTATTGTCCAGAAGAATCTTCCCAAGCAAAAAGGGGGAGGCAGATTTACAACCCAAAACAGCTTTCAGAGCCCACTGAAGTCGATGTTTGCAAGGAGAGACTTTTGCAAGTATTTAAGATCTTTTTATTTACCCTTTTAACAGCAACAAAAAGAAGAACCCTATCAGTTAATCTGGTAATCTGCTTTTTCATCCCCCACACCCCTCCCCAGGTTGCTTAGGAAGTAGTTTTGTCAACTCAGGGGAGCCCTTCTGCAGCCTGGCTGCTTTGTGCTATCAGTTTCTAAGCTTTGAAGGCAGTGGGGTGCTGCAGAAAACCTCCCAGCCCATTGTATCTGCAGTGTCCAGCAGGAGATTTACAGCCATCTCAAACCTGGGAATGTTCATCTGTCCCAGAGAAAATGGTTGAAGGATTCAAACCAACTTTAAATTTCCAAGCAGAATTCACTCACAAGTGTTCTGTTTCACAGGCATGATGTCTTTCCCACGGGATTTTGAGCTGGTGATGCTTAGAAGCTTGCCAGAAAAATGGGAAAACTCCAGCAAAAGTCTTGTCTAAAATGGTGAAGCTTCTGCAGCAAATGCACAGTCACCTCCCCCCAAGTCTTTCAAGGGTGAGATGTAATCTGCATGTGTTTGGGCAGGATCAGCTCTGGGGGCAAATGCCTTGGCCAGCTTTGGTCACCCAGATGAGCTCAAAGAGAACAATGTCCTTGCACACACACTCAGTGTGCACACCAGCACCTCTGCATGTGCTTTTGTGCTACCCTGAGGCTCAGCAGCATGAGCAGAGCTCTCTGGAGTGTTCTCCTCTGTCCCAGGGCCACTGCTGTTGGAGTGCTGAGGCTGTTTCCTAACCCACATGGTTCCCTGGTATTCCCCAGCCTGTCTGGACTCACTGAGCTCCTCTTTTATTTAGGATTTTTTTGGCTAGAGACCATCTATTGTTGTTGTAGTCCTGCTGAGCCCTGTGCATGTTGGCCTTCTGGGATTTAGGACTCTGAGTTGCTCTGGAAAAGCTGGAAACAGGAACTCTTAAAAGCAAGAAATCTCCTTTTTGGCAGGTGCTAACTCTTGAAATCCCTGATGGGATTTAAAACAGCTGTTTCCAACAGAACCTTCTGATGGGAAACATCCCATTGGTACAGGAGGGACCTACCCCAGCACTTGTTTTTCTCCACGTGCTCTTGCCAGCTCTGCTTTCTCCTTTGCCAGGCACTGTGAGACTCTCTGCAGGTGATGGAAAACCACCATGAATGGTGGAAAACCAAAATTCATGGATGATTTCAGGTTACTGAATCTGACAGATTGCTGCAGTGATTGAATTGTTGCTTTGAAATACTCCCAGTGCTTGCTTTCTGGAATTGAAGTAGCCACAGGTTTTCTCATGTGATGTTTGTGTGTGGTAGGCATGGAAAAGAAAAATGAGGGGCTCTGGGGTCACCTAACCCATCCCTTAGCCCCTGGGCAGACTCAGTTCTACCTAAACTGCTCCTGACAGATGTTTTCCTACTCCTGAAACCAGCACCAGTGGCAGTTCCACCACCTCCCAAGGCAATTTCTTCCAGCCCTTAAGTATCCCTCTTATTCCAGAGCTTGCTCTTCCTGGGTGGACACAGAGAACCATTTATTCACTTCATCTTGGGATGAAAATGATTTACATATTTAAATCCATTACCATGCCTATATTTGCTCTTTTCTTCTCCAGGCTAAACAAACTGTATTCCTTCAAGCTTACCTGCTGGATTATGCTTTCCACACTCTGATCCTCCTTATTTCTCTCCTGAATTCTTTCCAAGTCCTCTGCATGAGCCTTGAAGCGTGATGCCTAAAACTGGACACAGATCCCTGGTCAAGATCTTTAAGAGCAGGATTATTTGCCCTGTTTACATGCAGGGCTCTTGTTTCTGCATCACAGTGTGATCCCACCTCCTGCTTTTGCCTCACAATGACACTGATTCGTGCCCAGTTTCTGAACCACAGCAGCCCCCAGAATCCTTCTTCGTGGAGCTGCTGGGTACAGGGAATTGAAGGATGCTGCCACAAAGTCCAGGCTGAGCTTGTCAGAGCAATGGGATGGGCTTAGCCTGTGCTTGCTGTTGTAGGGACAGGGACAGCAGCCACTGTGATGGTAGCCAGAGTCAGAATCATCATAAATCAGTTTGCCCTGGAAAGGACCTTCAAGATCATCCAGTTCCAACCTCCCCTGCCATGGCAGGGACACCTTCCACTAGCCCAGGTTGCTCAGAGCCCCATCCAACCTGATCTTGAACACATCCAGTGACAGAGCATTCACAACTCCCTCTGGACAGCCTGTTTCTTTATCTCACCACCCTCACAGTGAATAATTTCTTCCTAATTTCCAATCTAAATCTATCCTCTTTCAGTTTGAAGCCATGACACCTCATCCTAGGTGTCAAGGCCTCAGAAGAAGCCCCTCCTCAGCTTTCTTGGAGGCAATCTTCAGGTATTGGAAGGCTGCAGTGGGGTCTACCCTGGAGCCTTCTCTTCTCCAGGCTGAACAACCCCCAGACTCTCTCAGCCTGTTCTTGTAGGAGAGGTGCTCCAGCCCTCTGATCATCTTCACAGCCCTCCTCTGGACCCACTCCAACAGCTCCATCTTAGAGGTGTTGTGCTGGGTGCTCCAAAGCTCCAATACTCCAGGTGGGGTCTCCTGAGAAGCAGAGCAGTTGAGTTTGGGAATTGGAAGGATGAGTTAAGTAACTGGATTGATAGATGTGGAAATGACTACACCCCATCCCCTTGCTTTTGGGGATTTTTACCTGGGACCATACCCTCTTGTGACTTCTAGAGGCTGCAGTGTTTGTTGGGTGCCCCCAAAAGGAGGGCATGGAGCAAAGCAGGCTACTTTTTTTATTTTTTTATTTTTCTTGAAGCATCCAAACCATCCCAAATGTTTTGAGTTGTTTTGAGCCACTAATCGGCTTCGGAGGGTTTTTTTGCCTGGCTCACGTGACCATGCTACCAAGATTAAAGCAGCACGAGGAAGGAAAAGAGGCTTAAACAGCTGAGGGTGCCTGGCAGGTCATTTTAACCTTTTCATAATCATTAAAGCTGCAGAATCCCATTAGTGGTGGGTGACTTGCTGCTCCACTCCCCAAACAAGTGCTGGTGAGACAACTTTCCGTTCCCCTCTGCCGTCCCTGGGAGGGAGAGCCTGGCACAAATGGCTGGACAGCAGAGCCTGTCCATTCCTGTGCACTGAGGAGTCCATTGCACCAAGGAAAGCAATCCAGAGGTCTCTCAAAAGTGGGAGGTTTATCTCTCTGCATCTAAAATTAGACTCTCATGGAAGGTCCTGCTTAGGCAGTACTGTGGTGGATCAGCCCTCGCCCATCTGTGGCAATAGGAGAGAGGTACAAGATAAGGAAGATTAAGATGATCTCCTAATTCATTGCTTTGGCACTGGGCAGTGGGTTGTGGCTTTACTGTCACCAGTGCCAGCAGAAGGTCCTGCACTGCTGCAGCACAGCTCTGACACGGGGAGCAAAGCATTTTGGTTGGACTTACATTGACTAAGGCACAAGACAGTTAAAGAACTCCCAGTTTGTTGGAGTTACTCATTTTTTCCTCCCTTGCAATTTGCCATGAGCACAACAGCACGTTCAGTAGTCAGTCTGATCTTCCCCTCTCCTTTCTCCAGCATCTGCATCTTTTTGTTGTCTCATTTCGGATCAGCTAGTAAGCACTGATAGAGAAATGCTGGTCCCACAGTGTCTGGAAGGGAGGATCACTGATCCACCTGCTAATTGAACGTTGTCCTACTTTCTCTAGCATTGCCAGCAAATGGCTTCTTGAAGAAGCTGAGGAAAACCTGAATTCTGGCTGGTGTCACTGATCTGTGATGGTGTTGCAGGTATGCCAGCACCTGGAGCTGATCCAGAGAGCACCCAATCCCTCAGCCTCAGCAGGCTTCTGTGTGCAGGGAGCAAGTGCAGTAGATAGAAATCAGCTTTCCTCTGTTACACGTACACCAGGCTTGGTTGTGCATATCTGGGACATTAATATTTCAGTGCCTGTGTTTGCTTATTACATATTATGGCCTGTCCACTCTTGCTTGACAGCTCAAAAACCTCTGATTGTTCTGAGAGTGATGCCCACGGTCAGGCATTAAAACACAACTTGTGAAACAAATGCAGTCTTTTACTCAATTATTCACCCTCAAAATATCTCAAAAAAAAAAGGCAAGATTTGCCCAGGAAACCTGGACAAACAGTAGAAACTAATAATGAGGGCTGAGCTGGTCTGTCCTGCAGGCAGCCTGGGGGGTGCATGGGGCAGCCAGAAGATGCCATCAGAGGTGGGCTTACAAGGAATGCTGTGGAAGACCCTGGAGAGCCACAGGGACTGTCTTTGCCCACTGCTGGCACTTCTTGTCCCCCTCAGCAGAGAGGGAATCTGGTGTCAGACTACACCACTGGCAGGGTTTTTGCCACTGAAGCAGGTTTGACAGGTTAAGTGGGTTAGACATCCTCAGATACAGTTACTCTTCAGCAGTTCCTGCCGTGCTGGGTGGTGATAGAAGGACAGCCCCTGCAAAGATGGGGATGTGAAGATCATTTTAGGAAGAAGGAGAAAGCAGGGGCCACTTTCTGATGGGAGGAGGCAGCTCTGTCCCCGTGAGGCCTGGACAGACTGTGCCAGGCTGACCTGAGGCCGCTCCATCCCAGACAGGCCTCATGATTTGTAACTGAGTTGGAAACGTCTGATCTTGAAAGTTTTACTAGTTTGAGACCACATTTCTTAGTGGGTTTTTTTGTGATTGGACTGAAAAGACACTTCTCTGGTGTTATGATTAGTGTTTGAACACCTTTCTATCACCTGCACCTTGCAAATGAGGCCTGAACCTCTCTACTCAGGAAGATGTTATCACGGGTGGCTTTGGATGTGACACGTAGGCCTTTGATTTTAATTAGCCTAGTCAAGGCAGTCTAGTCAGTAAAAGTGTGGTGCAGCACCTCAGCTATGGAAATAATCAAGATTTGGCCTTAGTTATGTTTCTCTAAGTGCCCTCCTGCCACCTCTTTAATGCTCCTTGGCAGAGTGCAGAGAAAACTGCCCCCTGTACAAAGATGTGAGGTTCATCTGCTTCCAAGCTGCTCAGTGCTGTTTGGTGCCTTAATAAATCAACTTCTTTACAAGATGTAACTGCTGGCCCATTTTTCAGCCTGCTTGTCTGTGTCAAGAAGCAAAACCAGCAGAGCAACACGAATCTGAAAATACGGTGTGGAAGAGCAGGGGTCTGATAACAAAACTGCCAACAAACAGCAAAATTTTTTTCTGGGAAATAGGTGAAGGCCTTTTTATGAGACAATTTTGATGGAAGGGAAGTGAAAATGTCATCGTCCCATCACACAAAGGAGAAGGAGGCAGCTGGCCTCAAGGTGCAAACCTGTCAGAGCATCACTCCTTCTTCCATCTTTCCTCCCGTGCTTTGGATTTGGGAGAATCCCTTTAGGGATGCTGATTTTTATGAGGAGAAAAAGAGCCTCGTTTGCAGGGCATTGAAAAAAATACAGCTCTGCTTTACTGTCTTAAATCAGGCTGTTGTTGTTAAATCTGTTGGTTCCAGTCTGGTCATGCCAGGTTGTTTCATATTGCCCTGGCTGGATGTAGGGACCATCCTGCTAGGAGTGAGTCCCATCAAAGTGCTCTCAACAGCTTCCTTGTCCCACAGACACCCACATTAACCTTTTCTTGCACCTCTGCTGTGAACCACCCTAAGGAAAGGAATTGCATTTTTATTCTTCTATTAAAGTGCTGTGGAATAAATGTATAATTCATCATATTTACCTCTCTGACAGATTCCTCTGAAATCTCTGATGAGATTCAGAAAGGCTCCAGTGTCTCCAAGTGTCTTTTAAAATGACACTGTTCCGTGCTCTGCAGGATGAAAGATTGTTTTGATTGTTAAAAGTTTCTACGGTTTAAAATGTTTTAAAAAAAAACCTTCAGGAGCCAGGAGGTTCCCTGCTCTCTCAGAGGCCACTGAGTTAAAACAAGGTAGAGTGGTTTGTCTTGCCTCAATTTAGCTGTAATGAGTATTAAGTGGTTTATCTATGTGGAGAGAAGTTACTCAGCTAGATTACATCCAAGTTGAATTACACCCTGTTAGAGATGGAGTATATTTTTGAAGACATTAAATCTTGAGGAGGGTGGATAATAACTGTAATGCTTCTTCCTGGGCTGGAATGTGACTCTTATACCTCTTGGGGAGATAAAGTGTGGAGTGACATACAGTTAGTTTTTCAAAGGCTTTGTAAAGAAACAGGACTTCAGGTTTTATGACTTTGTGAGCAATTTAGTTGGAAGCATTTACACTGTAGAAGTGATGGTGATGATGGTTTTTGCTCTGGTGGGTAGCTGCCTGGCAGGGCACACCACCAGCTCTCTCCCTGACCTCCTCTTCTTCACTGTGACTCAAGAGACTCTCAGCCTTTCCTCAGCAGACCCCTGTTCCAGCCCCTCCAGCATCCTTGGAGCCCCCCTTGGACTCTCTCCAGCAGATCCTTGTCCCTCTGGAGCTGGGGGGGCCCAGCACTGGATGCAATATTCCAGAGGAGGTCTCAGCAGGGCAGAGCAGAGGGGGAACAAAACCTCCCTGGATCTGCTGGACACATTCCTAATGCCCCCCAGGAATGGCTGGACTCCAAACTGGTGTCATGGGGTGGTGGTTGGGGGCTGACAAGGCAAGAAAAACCATCTAATTTCTAATGAGGGGGGTCTGAGACATCAGTGATCCAGCTCTGCTCTTTTCCCAGGTGGGTCAGCAGGGCTGTCCCTTGCTCCATCATTCTGAGGGAGGCAGGAGAGGAGGGAAACTCACTGATAAGAGGAAGGTCAGAGGCAGAAAAATGTGGGGAATGTGTTTCTTGATCCAACGTGGGAGAGCCCTAGGCTGGGGTTTCACTGCTCAGCCCAGCAGTGTTTCTGTCTGTTATCCTCAGAGTTAGGGGATATTTTTAACCTGAGATGAGGATAAAAATGATCTGTCACCTACCTCAACACAGGCAGGGCCAGAAGATGGAGGAGATGAATTCCTGAGGGCACAGTGAGGATGGTGATGGCTCTGAGCACAGTTGCTCAAGCACTGACTGAGAGGGAGCATCTTCTACCAACAGAACAGCTCATTTGCTTTTTTTTTTGCTTTTATTCTCCATATATTTTATGTTGCTCTGGGGTGTTTCTGGCCGAGGCCAGACAGCAGAGTGGTGTTTGAAGCAAATCTGAGAGCAAGCTTTCAAGACTGGGGGTAGCTGTGGTGTGCACTGGCTCCTGGGGGTACAGGACTCACCTTTCTAAGCAGTGCTGGTTTTTTTTTTGCAAGGGTTATGAAATCAGAGTGAGGAAAGAATTCTCTCTCCCTTTTCTTTGGGAGCCATACTGTATTCTTATTATCATCCAGCCTGAGCACAACAGCTTGTCATCCCCTTAACCCTAAACAGGCTTGGACTGCTGAGGGCCAGCAGGCTTAGTCAGTGCTCTGTGTTCCTGGCATCCCATTGGCACCTTTACCATTATTTAGCTTTTTTACACTTGTTTCTGCAACTGCTGCTGTCTGGGCAATTCCTGCACGTGCTCAGACCAGAGGTTTTGGTTCCTAGGCAGGATTGAGCTTCTCCTTTGGCACTGCTTGGAATCCTCCCTTGAATGCCCCAATACTTGGGAGATAAAAATGAGGATCTGCTGGGTACCAAATGGGTATGGCTGGAATGGATTGAGGAGTGTGGCCTGGGACACAGAGGAGGCCAAACCAAAGAGTCCATGGTCCTCCTGGCTTTGTGTTCAAGACACTCAAACTTCACCCTGCTGGGGGACAGATTCATTACTAATTCATGTTCAAGCTGGTGCTGAAACCCTGCTGAATTCAGCAGTGTTACCTTTTGCTGTGCATGACTAAATTCTGTTGAATTCCCAGGGAAGGTGCTGTGGATTGATCCCATAACCTACTTGGTTTGCCCTCTTCTCTGACCTGCAGACTGCTCCCACA
Organism: Corythornis vintsioides; assembly: GCA_025447755.1. Classification (NCBI taxonomy): domain Eukaryota; kingdom Metazoa; phylum Chordata; class Aves; order Coraciiformes; family Alcedinidae; genus Corythornis; species Corythornis vintsioides. The sequence goes on along the minus strand of JAOEGS010002011.1, from coordinate 31,221 downwards.
CCCAGGCTGGTTTTGGGCAGAGGGTTTGTGAGCCTTGCAGCTGAAGGTGCTTATTCCTGTGAACTTCACCACCACTTACACTGCTCCCTGAACTGACAGAGCTTCCTGGGGTGTCTCCTTAACCTTTACACGAGGACTCCTTTGGACAAAGAGCAATCCAAACAACAAAAAAAACCAACCCTGAGCATGTTTCCTCAGAGAGTGGTTGTGCTTTAGATGGGCACTTGACTCTGAGCTCTCCTGCTGTTCCTTTATGTGTCCTTTAGCACTTTTCCAAGCATGTTCCACTTCTTCTCTGCAGTGCTCAAAGCACTCTCAGTGAGCAGCCTGATGCTGGCTCTTCTGCTGGGCTGCCCCAGAGTGCCCAAAACCCACTGAGGCTTGTGCTGAGGGCAACCTGCACCCATGTCCCCCAGCACCACATCCACATGGTTTTAAACACCTCCAGGGATGGGGACTCCACCCCCTCCCTGGGCAGCCCATTCCAATGCCCAACCACCCTCTCTGCAAAGACATTTTTCCTGCTATCCAACCTAAATTGCCCTTGGTGCAACTTGCAGCCATTGCCCCTCATCTTGCTGTTTTGAACTTGGGAGAAGAGGTCGACCCTCAGCTCCCTACAACCTCCCTTCAGGTAGCTGGAGAGAGCAATAAGCTCCCCCCTGAGCCTCCTCTTCTCCAGACTGAACAATCCCAGCTCCCTCAGCCTCTCCTCACTGCAAAGCTACCGTGAAAAGAACATGTTTGCCTAGTTTCCTTTCTTTCCTGGGCATGTTTGCAAACAAAACCCAGATGGTTTGGACATTGGGAAGCCACCCACAGAGCTCTCCAGCAAGTTCTCTTCTCTTCTCTGCCAGGTCACCCTGCCTTCCTGCAGTGCTGAGCTGCCCACATTCCTCCAGGTTGAACAGCATCTTTAGCTGAGGCTATCCTGGTTTTTATTACCCTGGGATTTTTTGTTTAGTGCCACATGATTCCCCTGGAAGAGATGTCCTGGGCTTGGAAAGCTGTCCCAGCAGCTTGGTTTTTTTTTTTTTGTGAGTGTTTCAGTTGTCCCTGAAAGAAACAAGGCCACGTGTGTGGTGGGGTTGTTTATTCAAACCTCAAAGGAAACATCTTGTTCTGTTGTTGGAGCATTTGAGATGAATGAGAGTGGCTTTCAAAGCTAGGAAATTACTGTTGTAAAGTGATGAAAAACAGGATTTCAGCTCCTTCTGTAACCCCCAAGCTGGTGGCTCTGACACAGGTGATCCTGCAGCTGCTGAATCTCAGCTTTTTAGTGAAAAAAAAAAAAGCTTTTGGCAGAGCTCCCTCCCCACCCTATACACCTGGGGATTTATTCATTAGGTTGTTCCCAAAAATGCCTTCCAGAGGGGGGAAAATCTCTCTAGCTGCCACTTCCCTGTCACACAAGAAGTTTAATTTAGCTTTTTTTCCCCCCTCTTTTCCTAAAGATTCATCTTCCAACTACATCAGGCAGCTGGAAACAAAAGTGAAACTGCTGGAGGATGACAACAAGCTCCTTTCCCAGGTAAGTCTTTTATTACCTAATAGATATTAATGTGCTTTTCCCATATCCATATGTGTCTGACTGCCCACTTGAATGCACAAGGGCTTTTGGTGGAGAGCACAATAATACTCTTTTCACACCAACCCCCCCACTGACAGAATTTGGCCTCCTGGTGCTAAAACAAAACAAAAACAGGGGGGAAAAAGGGTGAAAAAAAGAAGAATTCCCTCTGTTAGTGTCCATGTGTGTGTTTCAGAGGTGCATTAATGCCTCCCTGCAGAGCACCTTGATCCACTGCTGCTCTTGGGGCTGCTGCCTGTGCCCTTGCTGGAGGATTTTATCTTGCTTGCCCATTTACATTGACTTTTATCTGGTTGAAAGAGGAGGATGGAGTCAAAGGACAGCCTTGGGAATAGTTTTGTGCAGTGCTGGCTCAGAGCTTTGATTTGAGGACTTGAAACCAAACAGACCTCTCTAAAGTGGCACTTTTTTTTTTTGCTTGCATCTACCCTTCAAAGTCTACTCCATGTGCCACTGGGCATTTGATCCCTGCTGGAGCTAGCAATGTCAAACAGTGGGGAGAAGCAAACAGTCCTGCCAGGCTGCTGTGTCTGCTGGACCCCCAGAAAACCCAGCACTTGGTGTAAACATGGCTAGCTGTGCTGAATTCAGTGGAACACTGTTTATTTAGGCCAGCAGAAGAGTTACCCTTTGTTTATTGTTCTTTGTGGCCTTTCACTATTGTGTCTTTTACCTCCCTGCCATTGAAAAGGTATTTTTCTAGACTTTGCTTCTTCCAGCTCACAGTCATTTAGTTCCAGATTCTTTCAAATTGGAAATAAAACTGAAATTGGAGTTATTTTTTTTATTATTTTGATTTTTTCCTCATTTTTTTTTCCTTTTTGCCAGTTTATGTTGTGCTGTGCTTTTAAATTCACCCAGTTTGAAAACAGACTGCTCCAGGTTCAGATGTTTCTAAAACATCCCTGTTTAAAAAAACAACAAAACAACACAACAAAAAAAGGCTCTGTGCTGACTGAAATGGCAAGAAAATAATTCAGTGAAACCCTGTTTTATTGAAATACACTTTTTGGGCTTGACTCTGAGCTTTCTTTTAAAGATTATCCTCATTTTCCAGTGCACTCATTGTGAAACAAAACTCCCAGGGCACACAAAGGTTAAAAAACCCAACTCAGAAGCCATCAAGTGGCTTCATGTGGTAATCAATTGCTAATTGAATTTTAACTCCCTCTGCCTCTCTCCCAACTGGTGGCAGTTGAAACCCTGGGACTGTTTAATTGCAGTTATTGATAAGCAGATGGGCTGTGTGTGGACAGTTGGGATGCACATGGATTCAGGGACAGGCTTCATGTGCCCTTGGCCCAGCTTTGTCCTGCCACAGCTGAGCATCCTATATATAAATATATATATATATAAATATCCTCCATCCTGGCTGCCTTGTGAGCTCCAAAAACAAGTGGTCAGTAATTAATGAGTGTAAATTAATAGGGGCTGAGTGGTTTCTTGCACTGGGAGGGTGAAGCAGCCTGTTCTGGGGGGGGAAGGCTGTGCCTCACAACTGTCCTCAGGTGTCCTCACCTGTCAGGCTGTCCCTGCAGATGCTGGAATCCAGGAGAGAGGGAGATGATCCAAAGTGATCTGTGTGCTCTGGAGAGGGCAGCCACCTCCCTGGCAGCAGCAGGCATGGATGCCAGCCTGCCCTTGCTGTTCTGGGCAGCCTCTGGGTGATACCCATCTCAGTTCTTCTCCACACACAGCAGGTTCCAAGCACAAGGAATCCTTTTAATCATAAACACTACAAACCTAGATTGGGATTTTGTTTTTTTTCCCCTCTTCCAGTGGGAATGATCCACTTACTGTATTCTCACTTGCTTCATCTGAGGGTTTCTGGCAGTGGCTGGTGCCA
>JAOEGS010002011.1:5720-22813 GCA_025447755.1 Corythornis vintsioides | reverse complement strand
TCCTTGCAATTTAACTAGATTTTTTTTTCCTTGCAATTTAACTAGATTTTTTTTTTCTTGCAATTTAACTAGATTTTTTTTCAAAGGGCTGGAGCTGAATTTCTGTGTAAAGAGTAAGAGACACACACACACAAAGCTCTGCCATGCCCCATTGCTTTCTGTTATGGGTAAGCAAGAACATTGGGTTTAATGAGGCTCAGTTTAACCTCCAGCTGTGAAATGCTGGATTAGTCATATCCTATGCTTAACCAGCTATGTAATAATTTCACTACATTCCCCTTTTTTTCTCTATATGAGGACAGGATGAGGGAAAAAGCTTTTAATTGCAGTTAGATCAGGCTGTGAAGCAGCAGCATTTGTGGCTTTGTAGCATGTGCAGAGGTTCAGAGTACACAGGGTCTCAGTGATGATTCTCTCTCTGTTTTCTGGGGAAACTAAACAGCCCCTACAGAGGCTTCAAACTGGATTTTTTTGCACCAAGTTCAATGCCAAATTCAAGACCAGCATGAACATCTGGAGTGGTCTTGCAGGAGAGAGGTGCCTGAGTGGCCACCCTGCCCTCTCAAGTCCAGCAGAGCCCCTCAACCAGCTTGGGCCCAGCACTAGCTACAGCCTCCAAAGGCTTTTGTGACTCCTGAGAAGGTCTTTGCCTTCCTTATTCCCAACTCCCAAACCTGGGGAGGGCCTTGAAGGCAACCCCAGTGGCCTTGAGTGCAGCTGACTGAAGAAACTGGAAGTTGATTCCAGGAGATGGTCCTGGAATTCTTGGGCTTAATATTCTACTATTCTTGTGCTTAATATTCCATTATTCTTGTGCTTAATATTCCACCATTCTTGTGCTTAATATTCTGCCATTCTTGTGCTTAATATTCTGCCATTCTTGTGCTTAATACTCTGCCATTCTTGTGCTTAATACTACATCCACCCCTCCATCTCCTTTGCTGGTGGAACTGGGGCACCATGCCTCAGCTTCTCCACTCACATCCCTAATGAAGAGCCTCATTTTGCTGCTAATGAGCCACGGATGGGCTCCATTGAACTGTGGCACAGAAGCCCTGGACCAGACTGCAGTGGATGTCAGTGATTATAGCTCCATGTGGCTCTGTGAGCTACTGAGCTGCATTTCTGTTTGGGTTAGAGGCTGTGGTGTTCCAGTGTGGTCTGTGCCAGCCAATATTCTCTCCTCAGTTGGGTGATTAGAATCTCATGCTGCAATTTGGTTTGAGCTGATTTTCTCAGTCTCTCATGAGTTGCAGGGCTGAACTTTCTCTGTTGATCTAAAACAAGAGGGGAAAAAAACCCCCCAGACATTCTTGAATGTTAACATGAGGTAAATTTCCCTACCTGAGTTGCTACAGAGATGCTGTGAGGGGAGAGTTTCCTCCCTGCCCTGCTGCTGGGCACCATCCCCAAATCCACCTGGGCAACTGCAAGTGGCTTTACTGGTGAGGCTGGCTGTGTACTGGGGAGGGAACTGGGACAGCAGGTGCCTTGGCAAGACCATCACCTTGTCACCAGGCTGGGGAATGAACCCTGGATGCAGTGTCTGTCAACAGGGATAGGAGCCAGTGTGAAGGAATTTAATCTCCCCTCTTCCAGACAGCTCACATTATTGCATGACATGGAAGATGTTAAATACCTTTAACCTCAGCCATTATTTTTCCCCCTTATTTGCAGTTCTTTCCAAATCAAAGTAGTTGATTTTTATTATTTTTTTTCCTTGCACTCTCCTGTGTGTAATTTCCATGTGAAATGCTGTGGAATCTAATAAGATTCTTCTTGTGTCCTTAAAAAAATCAGATATGTGCTTGGCTGAGCTGATTTTTGCTCCAATCTGTCTTGCAGTGATAACTGCAATTACTGAACCTTAATTCAATTATTTGCTAGATTCACACATTCAGATTGCCCACCCCTCCACTTCCCAGTGCACAAGACCTTAACACATGGATTAAGGAGATAAGGAGGAGATCTTTGTGCAGGGTCATGTGGTGGGGGATGTTCACTGGGGCACCAGGCTGCCTGAAGGGGACACAGAGATGGTGCTGAGGTCACAGGGACCATTGCCTGGGTGAGAGCTCTGCAAGGTTAAGTGCTTTGCAGCATCTCCTGCATGGGATCTGAGACATGTTTCTGCTCCCTCACTTCATTTGAGGTGTGTTTCTGCTTTGCTTTCCCTGGGAAAAAATATTGACACTCTGCTGGACTTACTAAGGATGTCTTGGGCCACGTGGAGCTTCCAGAGTGTGTTGTGGGGGTGCTAAAATCCACACAGAATACCTGGAGTTGTGATGAGGAGCATGGTGATGAGTAAGATGTTGAATGTTTGTGTAGATAGCAAGAGTGCAGCTATTAATATGAGAATATCCAGTGGAATTCAAGTAATATTATCTTGGCAAGAGCTGCATGTAAAACCAGCTTATTTTGGTCATCTGTGGGAAAAAAAGATGGTAAAATGAGAAATTTTAGAATATAATTTTATTTTAGATTTCCAAGATGATAAAATAACTTATTTTCTGTTGTATTTCTAAATGTATAGTGCTCTTCTCTGCCCTTCTAGCTGGTTGCCACTCAATTCCAGTCAGGGGCAGAGAGCTAATGCACCCACAGCTTCTTGGATCTGGGAGCTACCAGCACCCAGTGGACTGAAAGAAAACCTTCTTTTCTCTTCACAAATACAATCAAAACTCAAGGTCTCAGCAGTTTTCTACCATCCAGGATTTAAAAACTAGAAAAATTAAAAAAGAGAATATATTGAGTGTGCCAGTGGGTCTGTGGTGTAGGCAAATGATGATGATAAAGCCTCTGAGCTGAGTCCTCAGGGAACCCTGCTGTCAGCAACTCCCATTTCCCCATCTCTTTATAAAGAAACTCCCCAGAGATAAACAAAAATGGGATTATTAGGATTTTTGGCCTTGAAATTGGTGCTTGTTTTGGTTTTTTTTGAGAAGAGAGCAGCATCTCAGGTGCCACTGGGGCAGCTCTGACCCTCCTAAAGCCTTGAATATTCCCCCAGGGCACAGGGTCAAACTGATCCAGTGATGATTAATTTTGGGTTTTCACCCTCTGTTCAGCTTTCAGCTTTTCCAGCTGCTGTGAAAGGAGAAAACAGTGTTTTCACTTCCATACCAACCCTGTTTGGAATGCTAATTCATCAGTTACTGGAAGCTGACAGTGTTGCTTTTGAATTTTCCTTAGTCACTCCAGCACCTCATTCTAATTGAAATTGTTCTGGGGTTTGTTGCTTTTTAATTTCTTTGCTTTCATAAATGCTGAGAAATACATATCAAAGTACATTTCTGTCTCTTTTGGTTAAGAAAAGTCCATTTTGTTACATCAAAGTCTTTCAGAATTAAATCCTTGTCTTTTTTTTTTGCCTTTCCAGCAGAAATAATACAGGAGGGTAGCAGAAAAGATAATTTGTCTAACTCCTCCCTAAGTTTTCAACACTTTATCTTCACAGTTGGTTCAACATGGCCATAGCACTGGTCTGACTTCACTGGACAGAGCAGAAAGGAAAATAAATGTTTCTTTGTAGTACTTTGACCTTAAAATACCACAAACACCATCCATCTTCTTGTGTTATTTGTGTTCTTTTCAAATGGAATCACTCAGCACACCAGGTCAAAAAGTCAGAGGCCACCATTTCTTCTGCCTGCTAGCAGGGTAGAAGGCTTTCATGCTAACAAGTGTTTGCTGATTTAAAAAAAAATCTGAATTTTAGGCTTTGCTGAGCACCAAAACTTCGTTTTCTATCTGAAATATTCAAAAGAACACATTATTTATATGAAAATATTTATGTTTTCCACTCATATTAATAACTGCTTCTGTTTTAGATAGAGAAGTTGGGTTTGCAGGCTTTTTCTAGTAAAATCTGGATTAGCTGCTCCTATTTTTTTTCTGCTAGGAGGGAGCAAAACTCCTTTCCCTGCCAGAAGGGCCACGTTGAGGTCCATTTCTTACAGAAGAGGCCTTGGGCTTTGCTCCAACAGCAGCATCTTCTGGGGTCACTCCAAGTTCTGCCTCGTTGAAAAAATCAGCAATAAATGTCATGTAATTTCCAGCTAATGAAGAGTTATTTGTTTGAAGAACCACTGTGGAGCTGTCAGCATTGGGATTCTCAAATTCTCTGGGTCTCTCAGCTCCTTCTTGGCCTCCTTTTCCTTTTCCATGGCTCTTCCTCTCAGAAAACATTAAATGGAACTCTTGGAGCTTTAGTTCAGATGAAAATGATTTATTTTTCTTTCTGATAAATTCCTTGAAACTCCAGAACTGTGATGTTACCTGAAGGGTAATTTATTGCAGACATTTTTTTTGCCTGTTAATTGGGATAATCTCCAACAATGATGATGAACAGAGATGATCAGGGATTGGACTTTTAAAATGCCATCCTGAGTGGAAAAAAGCAATTTGGGAGCCACTTTACATCTCAGTAATGAAAATTGGGGAAGGTAATAAGAGATTTCATTTTGTGAGTGAATTGACAGTGCAAATACCAGGGTTTTTAATGTGGGTTTAAGTGGAGCACTGGCTACTCATCCTGATGCATCATTAGTCATATTGCTTTTTAATGAGGGATTCACTTTCTTTTCCTGCTCAGCTCCCACCCTGCTGAACACAGATGAAGATTCTGCATCTCTATTTCACATTTTTATTTCTTAGATGCTTTTTTTCCCTTTTTTTTTTATTGAGAGTTTGTTTTGATGCTCCCTGAACTCAGTGGGAATCTTTCCATCACTTTGAATGCATCAGGTCAGCTCTGTAATCAGCAGTCACTGAAACAACCCAGCAATACTTTTTGTCACACACAAGTCTTAAATGAGATTTCCTTCTAAAAAGCAACAGGTCTCATCCATCCTAATCACTTCTCAGAGCAGAGTTTTGACTGTCTCTCTAGATTTACCAGCACCATTTCAACCCAGTTAAGCCAAATGGATACTAATGCAGATTCTTGCTGCAGGCAGGAGCACAGAGCAGTTAAATCCACTTCACTGAGAGTCCTTTTAAGCAGTTTGGTCCTGTGCTGGCTTGGCTTAGGTCTGGTGTCTTCTTTCTGCTGGTGGATGAGCTGGTTTTTGCCTTGCTGAGGACAAACTGGAGTGAGATGAAACGTGTTCTGTCTGATGGACCAACCCATTCAGACCTGGGGGCAAGAGCACAAGTTTTTGGGAGGCAACCAACCAACCCAATCCCTCTTTCTCATCCTTTTCTCTCCTTCCCCATAAGAAAGAATGCTGGGCTGTCTCCAGGTTGCTCTCCTGCCATGCAAAGAAGAGCTTGCAGGACAACAGGACAGCAGAAGCATAACCAGCCAGGGTAAATCCAGTGTAACCACCCAGAGACTCCTCAGACAAAAGGAGGGAGCTAGGATGGATAAATCAGGACAAACTAGGATTCTCATCACCTTCCTTTGTGACCTGCTAACCTTCCTTTGAAAGTAGAGACCTCTGGAGCATGGTGGAGAAAACTCAGTGTTGCAGCAACCTTTTAGCTTCAGGAGTTCTCTCCTTCAGGTCTTTCTGTCTCTGTCTGCTGTGAAGTGCAAAAGAAATCAAGCTCATCAATCTTTTCTGGTGCCACCTTGTAAATGCAAGGGAATTTGACATCCAATTTGCTGCTATTGCTCTTGGCTCCAGGTGAGGCACAGGAGGTTCCAGCAGGCTGGGTGGTACAGGAGCAGCATCCTATCCTCAGGATGGCTTCCCTGAAAACTTGCCCTTCTCTTCACAGCTTGCAAAAGGCCAGTTGAGAGGCTGAGTGCACCAAACTGGTGCTGAAAGCAGATGTTTGCACCTAAAAACCCAACATCTGCAAAGAAAACTGAAGCTGAACATGCCCTAAAACAGGACATGGAGATACAAGAGGGTGTTTCTGATGCTGATAGAAAATGATGAATCCACTCTGAATGCTCCAGCTCTGCTGGGAGCCAGCAATGGAAATGATCCTTCTGTGTTTCCAGAGGTCTGTGCATGGAAAAAATCCTCAGAGGCTCAGTTATGGTCAAGCCTCTGGGGTTACTGAGGGATTTTTTTTCTCTACAGTTGAGCTGATTGATGAGATTTCCTGTTAAATTTTATTGCACCAGTGGTTTGTCTTGGGTTCTTTTGAAGTAGAAAACATCATTTCTGCAGCAAATAAAAGACAAAAGTCTTAATGGAGCAGAAAAATGGAAAAGGTCATGATTTTAGAGCTTTTCAGTGCACTGCTTGATACTCTTAAAATAGGAGAAGTTAATAAGGATGTTGATGGATAATAAAGTTTCTCCCAGAGCTTTGATTTTGCCTGCTTGTGTGTCAGCATTTGATGGGTGTTTTTTCTAAACAAGAAACTCTTCTCCTTTTAGGACCATCCCATTTCAGAATCAGATTGAAACTAATAACATGAGGCAGCAACTTTGTCTCAGGGAGATTATTCAGTGCTCTCAAATAAGAAACTCTTCCTGTCATGACAATTTTCAGCCTTTTTTATTCCCAACTCCCATTGCTTTCTCCATGGAGGTGGTTGGAATATCTCAAAATCTATGAATATCTCAGTATCTATGGATTTATTTTGCCAATTTTGATTTAATCTGAAACCATAGCTTGATTTTTTTTCCTTTCATTGGCACCATAACAAGTGTTTCTAACAAACATGCAGGATCTGAGGTACAACACAGATGAGCCCAGTCCATGGAGTAGACCTTGAACAGTTGATCTCCATCTGCTTGCAGCTGTTTCCCTGGGGTGTGGAGGTGGAAAAAGGATTTGATGACAGTGTTCTCCAGGCAGAAATGACAGGATTGGTGGTGGGCAAATCCAGTGGAGCAAGAGGGACCCAGTTTTCTCTTCTCATGTTTTCTGTTGTCTCTGCAGCAGTCCAGCACTGGTGACCTGAGGACTCTGAGGAAAGGGTTGTCCCCATACCACTCTGAGTCACAGCTCTCATCACTGCCACAGTATCAAGACACCCTGCAAAATGTAAGAGCCTTTTCCTTACCTGTACAAAGTGTGTGTGTGGGGGTGGGGGGGCACTGGAACAAAGGGGAGCATTCCCAGCTCAGAATTCACCCTGAAACTGGTGCTGCCAACATCATCTGGATTGCCCAGTCGTGCAGCCTCAGTGAGGGGGGGAAGAAATGTCAGCAACACTGCAAATTTGGGCAGAATTACATCAGTTTTGGGGTGCTTGCTGCTGCAGGGGGGGGTGAGGAGCCCTGTTGGCACAAGGCTGGGAATCAGGAGTGGCAGCTGTGCCTGCCACCATGCAGGGGTGGTGCAAATCTGCAAACCAATCTACCCTTTTTTGCACCTCTCCATATTTCCCTTGAAGGATCTGGGTGGGAAATCTTTCAGGCAGCTCTTTATTGCTAAGATACCCAGCACTGAGTGCTCCAGAATCCTCCAGGGGTAGGCACTGAAAGGCAGTGTTCCCATGCCCAGGCATGGGAAGGTGTCCTGAGGGCTGCTCACATCCCTGTGGTTGGAATTACCTTCATCTTGAGTTCATAAGCCTGGAGGAGCATAAAAACCATCATGTTACTAGCAGTTGGAACCTGCCTGCCTCACACTTAACCTTTACTAGCAGTGCTCATGTGATTTACACCAGGAATCCTGCCTTTTGTGGGACTGCAGAGGTTTGTACTGGAAATACTCCAGGTGTAGATGGAGTAGGGATGGAAAAGTGTGTGAGCAAAGAGCAGCTGGAGTGGCAGAGCAGGGGAGGGTCAGAGCAGGGGTTGATGGGGGTTGAGGGAGCAAGATGCTGAGATAAAGATCAGCCCTGAATAGCTCCTAAAGCATGTGGGAAATGTGTCAGGACCCCAGTTCTTGGCTGTCAGTGAGGAGGAAAGCCAGAGCTGGCAGGAGGGTGGGTGTCCCTTATCAGCCACACCACAGGGACACCCACCTTTGGAGCATCCCTGTGAGTTTGTGGCCATGTGGCTGGGACACATTCCTCAGTTTTGGGTTGAAATAAACATCACCTCCCCCTTCCTTCAGCTTTTGAACTCAGCTTGAGCTGGTTTTCTGTGTGCCATGGCTGGAGAAGGGACCTGTGCTCACCCAGAGTGAAATTCCCTCATTTGAGAGGCCAGGGCTGCTGTGCTGCTGTGGAGATTTTGTGTAGGGTTCTAGGGACTACAAAAAATGGGGAAAAAAAGATATTTCCACTGGGGTATCCAAAGCTGCATCTCTCAGGAGACTGGTGTAGACAACAGGCAAGACTGGGAAGAGACAATTCCATTTTTCTTCTGAAATCTATTCTCAAAACACTGAGGAAAATGCCAAGGAGCAGCACAAAGAAGTGTGGTTGTGTAGCAGAGAGCTCTCAGCTGAGCAGCCCTGAACCCCTGCCTTCCTGCCACTGCCTCTTGGTGCTTTCTTCCCCTGGTGCCTGTTCTGTCCAAGGTGCAAAGGCTGGGAGATGGCAGCAGCCTCTGCAGCTCCTTCCCTTGGTCCCCAGCACTGTCAGGCAGCTGCATTTTGTACAGATGCCTTTGAGAAGAGAATTTCATGTTGCCAGATGGCACACATGCTCTTAGAAAAACAAACCCACTTGTCTGTGGTCTGTAGGTGTGAAGAGAACCCATTAGATGGGCTGGGAAAGGATGAGAACAGAGTCCTTGGCTGCCTCCTGAGCCCAGGAGAGCAGTGCAGAGGTGATGTGAGGGCACATCTTAGCTCCAGTGCAGCCCTGTCTCTTCCTTCTGCCTGGAGAGGTGGTGTCTCCATCCTCTGGCACAAGGTCTGAGGCAGAAGAAAAGCAAGAAGGTGACTTGGTAGCTCTCCCTCAACTCCCTGCAGTGGAAGGACCAAGCTAGCCCCCTGCCAGCCCCTGCTAGCCCCCTGCCAGCCCCTGAGCAGCCTGGCATAGGCAGGGAGACATGGCTGTGGTCCAGGCCTGGTCTGGGGTCTCCCTGGGACACCCAGAACCAATCTGCTAGTCCCTCCCTCAGCCTGTGTGGGAGTAAATCTGTTCCTCTGAAGCTTCTGGATCAGCTTCTTAAAGCAGTGAGGGAGCAGCTCCTCACCAGCAACACCAGTACCACCAGGGTGCTGTTGAGCAGAGCCATTGAAGGCAGTGGTTTTGCTGCTGCAGCAGCAGTGGCTGGGGAAGGGATGACATGAAAGGTCTGTCAGGATTTGCAGCCTGGGGAGCACTATTGTGAAGCTGCAGAGTGTGTTGCCAGCAGCTGAAAACAGGCTGAGCCATTTCTGGAGGCAAGTTGCCCTTCATCAGCAGTTGCTGCACTGAGAGGGAGGTGGCTTTTTCCCCAGGGCAGCCACAGAGTTTGGGGCTTTGAGGGTGAGAGAGGCACTGGCAGCCTGCATCAGCTCTTTATATATATTATTTATGTATATTTATTTTATATTTGTTATTTATATATCAGCTATTGCCACTGCAGGGAGCTGCAGGAGGTGAGAAAACCTGGGGGATCTGCTCTGGGTTCTCCTGGCCACTTCTCTTCATGTGTTTGTGGAAGGCTAGAGATGGGTAGGGGGAGAAATTGGGGGGCAGCAGCCCCTCTCCCTGCCATGCCCAGCTGCCACCAGGCTGCAGTGGAGCCCTGGAGGTGTGTGGGTACCCTCCTGCACCCAGGCTTTCCCCTGGGCCATCCCCAGAGCAGATTGGCTTCCAAACCAGGCTTAAAAAAGACAGTTTCCACCTGAAATCAAAGAACCAGCACCTCCCCAAATAGCTGTGGTGACAGTGCCCCTGTGAGCCAGCCAGAGTCAGTGCACTTTGGCCACGGGCTTGCTCTGTCCAGAGCACTCAGACTCCTTTTTCTTTCCATGTATCAGGTGGCTGAGGGCTGAACCTGCTCTGACAGTGTCCTGTTGGTGACACTGCACAGCCCAGGGGGGCAGCTGGAGCAGCTGGTGAGGTGTTCTGACAGCAAACACCCCTCCCAGCTCCACAGCACTGCCAAGGAGACCTCTCTCCTCTCCCCATGGCTGCCAGGAGGAGACAGCTCCCTGGCTTTGCACACACCCAGGGCTGTGGACACCCTTGGAGAGACACCCTTGCTGTTTGTGGGTGAGATCCAGTTGCAAACAATGTTCAGTTGGTGCTGGGGACACTGCTCTGGGACAAGGTGCATTCCCTCTGAGGGAATTCCCATGCTCCCAACCCTTGGTTTTCCCCTGTTTTCCTCACCTGCCTCCAGCACTGTGACTGCAGCTGCTCCAGGCCTCACCTCTGCTGCTGCAAACCTGCAACTTGGGAACCTGGAACTTGCTCTAAACCTGCAACTAAAGCCACTTGGGGCCAAAGACATTAAAAAACTTGGCATTTCTAAATGCCTCGAGCTTCTCATCCAGCCAGTTCTGAGCCTCAGCAGAAGGAAGTGAACTAGAACCCATCAGAGATGGTTTTTTTTTCTCTCCACAACTTCATGGTGAAGATAATGGCATTTATCAGTTTCCCAAATAACACTTTCCACAAGCATCTATTTTAGGCAGGAGGAATCTTCTCCATCTGTGTGATTTCAGCTACAACCTGCTGACTGGCTTCCTGAGATCCCCCCCTCTCCCTCCTGCCCTTCTCCCATCTCCTGTTCCCCCTTCCCCTGCCTTTCATTCAGCTGGTTTCCTGCTGGATAAAATGCACATCCTCTGCTTTCTTCCCATTCCCTCCCTCCTGGCCCACAGCTGGCAGCTTTCCAGCTCAGCAGCCTTGACCTTATCTCCCAATTCCATCCTTTTCCTTCCCTTCAGCCACCAGCAGCAGTGAACTCTGCCTTCTTTTCCTCTCCTTCATCCCCCCAAGGCTGGCCCTGCATCCGCTGGATGTGTTGTCATTTCTTTCCTACAATCCTCTTTTTTTTTTTGTTCCCCCTTGGCCTCCTTGCAGGAAGCTGCTGGGAATTTGGCTGAAGGTGAAACTCACTGAAACCAGTGGGAATGAAGCACCTAATCCCTTTTATCTGGCTTTTTTTTATCTGGAAAGAGCCACTTCTAGGGGTGCAGCTGCACACTGGGTGGGAGCAAATACCAAAGCAGAGTGGGAATTCTCACTTCTTGCACCCTGCAGCTGGGAAGAAGCTGGGATGGTGGTGAGATCCTTGTTGGCTCCTCTCTTTCTCTTCATGGTCAGTCTGCTGTGGTGGTTTGGGTCACAGCCTTGCCACTGGGTGCACTCAGCAGCTGAACAGCTGCTGGCTGAGGGTTTTGGGCTTCCCAGGATCAAGGATTATGGCTATTCCAGAAATTAAATCATCTGTTCCCAGGCACACTGAGAGCAAGCTTTAGACCTCCCTCCTTTTGCTGCTTTCCTCATTCTTTAATGGGATTTTTTTCTCTCCTTCAGTTCAATTCTCTACCTGTGGAGCTCACAGTGAATTTCAGCCACTTCACCTGAGAAGGAAGGTGACCCTTTAAATGGATTTTTTGGGTGCAATGTGATATACCCAGTGCATCACTCTGCTTGAAAATTCCTTTTCTCTTGTGATTGGTGAAGCCCTTTAGAAAACATTTCTCTCTAATCATTCTGGTTTCATTTGTATTCTCTAATAATTTAGAGTGATTCCAATCATGGCAATGCCTTGTAGCTCATTAGTGGCTTGGGTGCTGCTGCCTCTCACCCAGCAAACCAGATTTACTCCAGTCAATTGTCAGCAGCAGGATCCAGTGGAATTCCTTTTGCTTTATAGATTACTCTCCACCCAGAAGAAATACTGGATATTTCTTCCATTGGAATTTTCTGTGTTACTTCTAGAGGGCTGTGGGGGGGAAAAGCCATATCAAGTCTGCTTTGTGGCCACAAACTCCTGAATATTCTGCTTCCACTTGCAATCATCTTGGTCATTTATGGCCAAAATAAATCAGCTGTCATGCTGGAGCCAGAGGAATGATCCATCTGTTGGTGTCTGACCTCTGCAGGAGGCTGATTCTGGAAGGACTCTGGTGCATTCACCAGCCCTGGGAGGAATTTGTAACCCATTTTTTGCAGTCACAATTGCAGGTGGACTGGAGTCAACCTCTGCTGCTCCATCCCCAGCCTGTCCCTCTTCTGTGTGCCATGGGCTGGCTGAGGCCATGTCCTCAGCTGGCCACAGCTCCACCTGCCAGCAGCTCCAGAGCCACCCTCGTGTCTCTTGCTCTTTGGCAGCCTGCAGGAGAGTTATTGTGGAGTTGCTAAATCGAATTTTCCTTTCTTTTCTGAGCTCTCTGCTCCCCAGAAGGAAGTTTTTCCATCACTGGTGACTCAATTCATGAAGCAGGAGTAGATGGCTGTTGGTCATGACATGGGGTAAGCAGAGATCAGTGCAAAGCTCCATGCCTTTCATGCTGTTTTGGTCTGGAGCCTAACAGATTGCCCTATATTTTTTCTTTAATGAACATTTTACTAGTAAAATGAACATTTTACTGCCCAGTAAAACACTTGGAAGAATGAGAGCTGGTGAAGGAGCCCTGTGCTGGTCCTCCTCTCTGGCATGACTCCTTGCTGGCCTTGGCTTTGAGCTGAAGCAGAAAACAAGCTGTGTTTTCACCCATGAGAGAAGCTGAGGGTGGATGCCTCGTGCTGCAGAGCATTCCTCTGATGGTGCTCCATGCTGCTCTGCCACCCTCATTTGCTTTCAGAGGCCCACAGCAGAATCATCCTTTGTGTTTCCTAAAGGATGTGAAGCCTAAATGCAAGTTGGGTCAATGGTTTCATTGTTGATTCCTCTCACTGCCACCCAGCCATTGAAAAATATTAGGGCCAGGCAGGGTGCATCTGAGTGAATGAAGATATTGTGCCTCTCACCCTCCAAGTCAGATGCCTTAAAAAACACAAGGGTGTTTTTTCACCCTCTGAAAAAGTGCTCACAAGGCTGTTGGGCAGTGGAAACCTTTTGTAAAATATCACCTCAGCATCTTTCCCCAGTGGGATCCCTCGTGCAGGAGGACTGGCCAGCATTTTGGGAACCAACCCAGCCAACGTGAGCTTTGGACAGCTGCTTGTTTTCAGGTTGCTTTCACAATTTCTCTCTGTAGCTGAAGATTGGTACTTTCTGGCTGTGTGAAAATGGTGCCAGAAAAGCAATGAAGGGATGCCAACTGGTTCTTGCCTGAATGCAGCTCCGTGGAAGTGACCTCTTTGTGCTGGAAAACCATCCTGCTTGCTTTGGAGGAGGAGAAAAAAATCATCCTGCTTGGCTAGGAGGATAAAAACTCCTGGATCTTGTCCTTGTACAAAGCTGCCCCAAGCTAGCAAAAATATGTGTAAATCAATTCAGCTTTAAGCCAGGGTGATCTCCCACCTGAGCACATCCACACTCAGTGATGTTCAGCTTAAATGGTATTAAACTGACTTGTCAGGTGGTTTCTTTTGCCTCTGCAGGCTGTTGGATTGGAGAGAAGCTCAGATCTTCTGGATATTTCCTTCCCCCTTGCTCAAATCATCCAAAAGGGAATGAAAACATCTCTTCTCTTCTTCCAACAGGGACCAGCTCGCATGGCAGCTGATCTTGCATCTTCTCCTGCAGCAGGGTATGTCCCTGTGGGCCAGAAACCAGAGGCAGTTGTCCATGCTATGAAGGTAAGGATGCTGCAGATCCCCCAGCAGTGTGCTCCAGGGTGGCATGGTGCTGCCAACACCACAGTGAGCACACAAACACACAGCTGGGTGTTTGCTCTCCTTGTGCAAACACAACAGACAGAAGCAGGAAGGCAGATTATTGGTAAGCAGCACCCTGATCAGGATGAATAATCATGATTTCCAAGAGTTAGGGAGATGATCTGTGAATTTTTGGTGTGTGAGGAGTAATGAGAGACCAGTTTGGTTTGATTTGGATCAAACTGGAATTTACAAAAGATCATTCAAACTGAAAATCTTCATTTTTAAACCTTACTGAAGGCTTTCTACACCCAGGTTGCATAACTCTCAAGGGATCTGAAGAGTTCAGCACCATCAAGGACTGAAAGCTAGCCCAGTTTTCACTAGTTCCCAAAGGAATCATGGGAAGGAAACTGGTTTTGGTTGCATTTGGTGAGGGACAACATTAAGCAGAGCTGATAATGGTTTTAAGTTACAAGATCAAATAGATATCAATTGATGATGAACACATTCTAGGGGGAAATGATGTCCCTGTTTGCTTTAGGGGCTGTGGGTTGAATTTCTTAGCAAGGGAAAGCAACATAAGTAGTTTTAAGGTGTGATTTGATAAGCTTATGGGAAGGATTGGAATATCAGTGAGGAAGATTCTTGGAAAGAGGAAAATAAGTTTATCCTGAGCAGCTGGAAGTTGAAAACAATGAGTAAACTGCTCATGGTCTCAATCTTCCCTTTCTTCTTGTGTGGCAGTGCAATTGGTGTTTGTCTCATGGTTCAGCTGGGCAGAAGGGAATGTTTGTGGCCATGATATGCTGTGGCATATGGAGTAGGTCTCATTTGCACCCTGCAGAGCTTTCCCAGTGCTAGGCCCTGCAGGTGGGAAGCTGAATGTGGTGAAAGCAGCTACCAGCTTAGAAACCTCCTGGGATTCAGCTCATCCCCTCCCTTTGAGGAGGAGAAGGGAGTAGCCTACAAATGACACTGAATTTTGGCTGCCCCACTGCAGATGGGAGAAAAAACCCTTCCAGGCTGCCTGAAGCAGGCACAGGGAAGGGCAAGGACAGTGGCAAGTTGGCTTCAGTTGCTTCTGAAGCAAGCCTGGCCAGAAGTTCAGGTGGCTCTGTGCCCAAGCAAAGGTCAGTGAGGGGGCTGTGCACTCTGGGGGGCTCTGCAGGGCTTCTGGCTCAGTGGAATATCCCCTTTCCCTTGGCTTTTGCAGGCAGCTGGCTGTGTGGCTGGAGCATTGCCTGCTGTTTAGTGCAAGTTCTTGCAGTTAGGGGTTTTCTTTTTGCTTCTGGAAGAGTTTTTGTTGATTTCCACCTGCTAAATAAGGAGTGAGGTGACAGGTTGGCACTGCTAACAGCTGTTTTTGCTAACAAGGATAAAAGGTACATGTGCTTCAGCTGAACATCAAAGCACTTTCCTTGGGAATTGAGCAAACCTGTTAAAGACATGGGGAGGTGAGGAGGAGGCAAATGTGTGAGCATGACATTTAACCTAGAACCCAAGCTGCAGCAGCAGCTCAGACCTCTTCCATGTGGCAGGGAGGTTACAGAGCACCAAGTGAATCCACCCAAGGCCCAGGGGCTTGATGAAGAGCCCCTGCCAGCCTGGAGTGCAAGACTTGGAGGCTTAGGGTTGGGATGTGGCAGAAATCACAGGAGAACAGCCCCTGGTTTCTTAGATTCACCCAATTCCTGCAGTTCAGCACAGCCAAAGTCCCCAGGGGTGCCCTCAGAGGAACATTCACCTGGTTCTTTGTGCCTGGCTGGGGCTGGGGCAGCACTAAGAGGCCTTCCTGGTTTTCCTCAGGAGGTGATTTCACTCTTCAGAGTGTATTTTCTCTTTCCAGCCTGCCTTTCCAGGATAGGCTGCTGAGTTTTATCCTGCTGAATCCCTCTTTCCCACACCCAAGGTGCTGCCCCATCTTTACAAATGCCTACCTAGGCACCAGGTGGGGATGGAAAGCAGGATGTTTTTCCAGGAGAAATGATTCCCAAGTCATCCAGAAATGAAATACAAGCATCACTTTCACCTTTTGGGCTTTCAGCTCCATTTCTGCCTGGTTTACAACACAAAGACATTTCCCCTGAAAGAACTGGGCTGTGCCACCCTTCCACACCTTCTGGACTAGGGAATTCCATTTCAATTTAAGCCTAAATCATAGAAAACCAGTTGATTTTTTCTCTGCTGCTGCTCTTATGGCTGCAAGATGGATGGCTGCTGGAAGCAGAGGCTGGAACTGATGTGATCTTTAACTGATCTTTACACTTGCCCTGTGGACATGGGCAGGGCTTAGCTAGCTGCCTGCCAGGCAGCCCTGGCACCGTGGGCACTCTGGCTCCAGATGAGTGAGTTTAATGTGCAAGTCCAGCTGGATCAATAATTAATTCCCTCCTCTTTAGCAAAAAAAAAGACTAGCTGCTGTCTGTCAGCACGTACATGCTTTTCCCATCCCTCCTGCCCTTCCTCTCCTCCTAGGAAAGATGTGGATAATCCTTGTTCGTGCAAAGATGGGCCCAGCTCTGTTGGTTAAACTCCTAGCTGGTGCATTTTAGAAGTAGGTTAAGGGCCTGAGGAGAATGACCTATTTTTGTTTGTAAGGCAGCTCTCAGCACAGGCAGGCTTGCTGTGCTGAGGCAGACCAGGGGATAATCTATCCTGGGATCCCATTTCTCAGCCAGTGCTGTGCCTCAGCAGAGGGTGAAACCCATCCTCGTGCTGCATCTACCTCTTGTGCTTCCCTAGAAGGTGCAGGAACACAGACACCTGCTGTACAGCTTTGTGTGGGGATGTATCCTGCTGAGTATGCCCACGTGCTGTTTGCTGGGGGTTTGTGATTCCAGGAGCTTCCACCCTGCTCCCTCAGCTGATGGTTTTGCCCATCAGTGGCACGTAGATCAGCAGGGATGCAGCAGGAGAATCCTGAGGCAGTCCTACCCTGGGATATTCCTGACTTGGGTGCCACATGCCCACCCCCAGGAGCTCTCTGAATGCATGAAGGTGTGATGGAGGGGGTGTTCTGTGAGGGCAAAAGCTACCTGTAGTGCCAGGCAGCCTCATCTCTGAGAAGGAGGGATCATTGGCCATGCCAGGCACTGCCTCCCTGGAGGTGTTCCCACATCAGGTGGGATGTGGGATGCCAGGGCTGGCTCCCAGTCACAGAGAGGCAGAGTCTGGGCAGCATGTGGTGGGGCACAGAAAGCAAAGAGATGGGCTGCAGCTGAGCAGCTCTGTGTGCTGGATCAGTGCTTGGGGAACTTGTCTCTAAGTGCCAGGGTGTTTCCACAGCAGATTTATTTGTCTTCCCAAGGTAATTCTGCAGCCACCAGGCTGGGTGGCATCCAGGGGGTCCATGAATGGCACATGGGCTGTGTCAGGTCTGCAGAGTCAGTGCTGGAGTTCTAACCTCTGTCTCTGCAAGGGAACCTGGTTCTTCCCTGATGGAAGCACCTGCTGGAGATGCTTTTTGAGCCACAGAGCAGCCCCTCCAATCCTTCCCCTCAGAGCAGCCCCTCCAATCCTTCCCCTCAGAGCAGCCCCTCCAATCCTTCCCCTCAGAGCAGCCCCTCCAATCCTTC
>JAOEGS010002010.1:45216-91360 GCA_025447755.1 Corythornis vintsioides | reverse complement strand
GTTTACCCTAAACCTCTTGTGCTCCAGTTTGCACCCATTGCTTCTCGTCCTGTCATTGGATGACATTGAGAAAAGTCATCACTTTTAACATCCCTACCTCCTTCTTCTTCCTCCAGCTTTTCATTGCTGAGCACGATGTCATATGGTCTGGAATATCCCTCAGGTCAGTTGGGGTCAGCTGTCCCAGATGTGTCTTCTCACAGCTTCTTGTGCAACCCCACCAGTGGGTTGCTGTGAAGATTAGAAGAGGCCTGGACTCTGTGCAAGCCACTGTCCAGCAGTAATGAAAACACCCTCATGTTATCAACACTCTTTTCAGCACAAATCCAAAACACAGCCCCACACCAGCTACTGTGAAGAAAATTAACTCTATCCCAGTCAAACCCAGCACATGAGTGTGTGTCCTTTTTCTTTGCTCTTGCACTCCCTCTGCTGATCCAAATGATCCATTAGAACAGAGAAACGCTGGTGCCAGAACTAAGAAAAGTGCAGGGTGAAAACAGCTGTATAGCAAAAAATGAACCAGCTCAACCTGTTGTCTGAGGTAGAGATGAGCACTACCAGCCTCTCCAACAGTGGCCATAGCAGAAGTCATAGAATTTGTGGGATAATCCAGGCTGGGAGGGAGCTCAGAAGGTTTCTAGTCCAAACTCCTGCATAGTGTAGTGTCATTTTCAGCAATCAGCCCAAGGTACTAAAGGTTTTCTTCAGTTTGGGCCTGAAAACCTCCAAGAATGAAGACCACACAACCTGTCACAGTGTTTGACATCTTCACACTCCAGCTAGACCTACACCTCCCGCTTAGATAGCAACAAGATCTTGAGCTGGCACAGCCAAAGCTGAATAAGACTGCAGACACTCCTGTGCATCTGCCTGTGTTACCACTAAAACTAAGTCATTCTGGGAAAAGAAGCTCAGCCAAACCACTGGAAACAAACAAGTGCCTAAGTTTAGAATTTAAAGTTGCCTACCTCCTTTCCTTGGTGCACTCATACATCAAACCAGTGATGTCTCAGTTAAAAACTCCCCTGGCCATGGCTGCTACAGGCACATAAGACCCACTTCACACTGGTGATGCCCCATCAGCAGAGAAAGGAGGCAAGGACTTGTATCGGTGGATCCTTTGCATGGCATCACCCTCCAGTGTAGAAGTGCAGGAGGCAGCTCATCACCTCCTCTATCTCTCCACAGAACAAAGCTGTCCACTGCTCCCTTCTCCTCCCCCAGCCTTATGGTGACAGCTCAGGTCATGGTGGCTCTCTGAAGCCCAAAATACCTGGGAGGAGATGAGGTAGCAAGAGGACGGGTGGGATTCACCTTCCTACACCCCCTCCAAACCATGGCCAAGGACAGCTGTCTGTCTGTTGCTCAATCTCCTCTGTGGATGCCCCTTGGTTATTTGGATTGAACTTCAGCTCTACCAACACATTGGATGCCAACCACTCAAAAAAACAACCCCAAAATAACAAGCTTCATTTTTCAACCTTGGAGGCAAGCTCTGTAGGCCAGAAGAAACACAACCCACAGGGGCCCAGTTAACCTTTCCCCAAACCACTTTGTCTTTCATAAGCCAAAAAGATAAGACCTCATGGTGCTGCTGGGAAGCAAGGGAGAAGCAGAGAATTGCTCTGTGTGTCCTTTTGAAGGTCCCTAAAGGAAAAGGTCTCCGACAACGAGTTTATTTTCATTAAAAATGACAGGCCCGGCTCAACTAGTCAAATAAACAAAAGCAAGTCTGTAGAACAGCAAGTGCAAAAGGTCTTGGGTTATTTATAAAGGGCTTTTAAGTATAGTAGGCCTAACACCAAGATAAATCAACCCTGCTAGGATTCCAGAGGCACATCACATGTGGCTCTAGCTGTTGTCAGCTTTGTGCTGGAATATATTTAGCGGCCTGTTATCTTCCAAACCCTCACTGCTGTTTTTCCCTAGTGACTCCCCTTTGAAGATTAATACATTGAGACCAGACATAAGTTCCTGTCTTCAGTTTCATATTGGCCAGCTCAAATCCTTCAGAAGCATTCAAATCCTTGCCATTGGATTCAACAGATATTTTGCTGCCCAGCATGTTGTGGAATGGCGAAGGATCTTGTTCAAGACCAGCTTTGCTTGAGCCAACAGTTGGTTGGGTTTTTTTTTTCTGAGACAGGCTTTTCAAAGCAGAGGGTCATCAACTTCAACCACTGTGAACTTCAGATAAATCTGATGGATTACTTCTCAGATGGTCAGAAGGAAGATGAAGATGTGTGGATCTTGTGGGACTTGTTCACATGGCCGGTAGAAGACCCTGCAGTCCAACTAAATAAAATGTCAGTGATGTGTGAAAGGGACAGTAAGATTTGGCTCTGCTGCCTCTAGACTCTGGGATGTAGGACTCTGGGAAGCACAGGAGCAAGGGAAGTAAGAAGAAAGCTCAGGGTAAAAGCTCTCACCTTCACCTTGAGGTCTGGGCCCAAAACTCATAGAGAAGAAAATGAAGGATCTGCTCCACCCAAGACACTGAAATACCTCATTTACTGTCAATCAGTTCTTCATGATCAGACTCTGGCAAAGCCAGAGCTGGGACATGTTGGTCTGCTTCTGCCAGCTCAACCTCTCTGCATTTCAGATCACTCCTTACAGTGGCATGGGCACAAGAGAACTTCTTGCATGCTTTCTTCTCCAGTCCCACCTGCACAACTCTGTACCTTCCCAGAGCCAGGGTCCAGTTGAAGCCATGTGGCATGCCCAGGACTGCACAGAGTAGAAGAGGATTGCAGTTGGAGATTGATTATAGAGTTGTCTACATGTAGATGTTTACTGCATGCTAGGAGTGCAATCCAGTGTCCTAACATAGATGTTTCATACCACATAGAGTATTCCCACTGAGCTCCAGCTGCCACAAGAGCAAGGTGTGGGTGTCCTGTGGGTCTATCAGGTATTCTGAGACATCTCAAACTTTACCAGATATTTAGGCAACTGCATCATTCTCTGTACATGACAAGAAACCTGGGGGAAATTTGTCCTATTTAGTGCCTTGCACCATAAAGCTGGAGATAGTCCCATTTCTATCTCATTTCTGGCTTTTATTGCTCCAGAACTTGTTTGGAAAGGATGCCACATCAGGGGAGGATACTTTTAGTTAAAGAAAAAATGTCCTTAGAGCAATGTTCAGATGGGTTCCCATTCTTGGGATGCCAGTTCACCCACCAAATAACTTGGCTGTCTGTGCATCCCTGGTGGAGCAATGTGGACAACTGGCTTTGCTCTTCCAGAGAGGATTCAGGACAGGCTTTTCATCTTCATTTTGTGACCTCTCTGTGCCATTACCTGGGAAGGTGGTGACATTCTTTCATCATCACAAGGCCAAAGCCAACATCATAGGTCAGGTTCCTGAAAGGGAATAAAGAGAGGGAAATACCTGACCTTGGGAATCCTTTGAATTTGTTTTTTTGATGTCAAATGCCTTGGCTGTTTTTGATTTATTGAAATTAACTATGGTTTAGTAACACCCAATAATTGCCTAACTGGTTTGAACTCACTGACTACATTCAGCTCAGAAGATGCCAGCTGGTGACCCCCTGCCTTTTGAAAAAGTCTGTGGGAAGTATCTGCAGGAACAATTGCTCAGCAGGAAAGGCAAGTTTTGCAAAATCAAGCTGCACTGTGAGCAAAAGCTGTGGTTCTGCTCAAGTAATTCAGTTTAGTTTGGTTGGTTTTTGGTTTGTTTCCCTGTAAAACTCAACTCAAATATCTTCATTTGCATTAGTTTAGTGCAAGACATTTGCTTTTTAACTTTGTGCCTTGACACACAGAGCCCCAGCAAACTCCTTGCTTCAGCTGAGCTGTGCTGCTGGTGATGCCTGTGAACATGACCCCCCTTCCCCTTAGACAGAAAAGCAGCAGATGAAAACACTGAGATTGAGGCAAATAAAAATTTGGCTTTGGGTTTTATATAGGCCCTTCTGTGGTCTTTTGCCCCCATGAATAGGAAGCAAAACTGTTTTTTTCCAGGATGATGCTCAGCTCTCCACTGTAAATACAGAAATTAAAATATCATCTGTCTTGAAGACCAAAGTTAGCCAAATTGTAGCCACCTCATAGACTCAGATTCTCTCTATGAAAACCAGGCCTCTGGCCTCCACTGCCAATTGCTTTTCTTTCTTTTCTCCAACCCTGCATTCAGCAGCTTGCTGTTTGATGCCCCAAATATTTCTGAGGGGAGAATCAAGCTGGAAGATGCCAAGGATCAAGGTGATCTCTCCTTGAGCCATTCAGTCCAGCAGTGCTGGGCTAGGACCAGCAATACCAGCATTGCTCTGGACAACTATAAAATCCCAGGCAAATTTTTTCATGCTGGAGCTGCTCAGAGCCTGTTAATTCCTGGAAACTTGCACCAGATGGCGTTGCCAGCCCATCTCCAGCTTCAGCTGCTAAATAACTGAAGAAGGCAAGCTCCAAAGCATCCCTGAATGGGGGGAGTTTATTGGTGTTAATGGCTGATACCTGCTTGAGTGCCTGAGTCCAGTCCCAGTCCAGTCCCAGTCCTGTCATCCATACTAAGGATGGCCATTCTCTGCTGTATCTTGCCAATATCCTGGGAGGAGTAGATAGAGAAAAGGCAAAAAAAACCAAACCTAAAAAGACAAAAAAAAGGCATCACTGTGTTCAGATAAAGGAACCATCTACAGAATGGAAAGCATGGCTGAATAGAAGGGGTCAGAAGAGAGTGGGAATGGAAGGTGTTAAGAGAGTGACTGGGGTTGAGCAGCACAAGACAACTGTCCTGTCCACTGGCCTAGCAGGTATTCCCACCTCAGTAGGTTAAAAGCAGCCTGTACAGAGCCCTGATAGATGCATCTGTCTGTGGTCACTGATCTCTGCCCCCCCCCACACTGCAGCACTGACCCTGCAGTGACACTAAACTAGTTTTCTAGTCTCTGAGTCTTTTGGTGCTCCCCTCCAGCAGCTTCCAGGGGCCCATCTCTGGGAGACAGGCTGCAGCCACCAATCTGCCTGGCAATGAGCATTTTCATCATCTTGATATGTGTTCCCTGTGCTCCCAGGACCTCTCAGGGAGCAGCTCAGTAAACAGCAGTTGGATTTACAAAGCTCATTCCTGGAGGGGAAGTGCTGGTGGGTTGACTGGACGGATCCTGCACACACTAGCTCACCTCTGGCCACATGGAATCACATTCATGTGACCAAAGGTCTTGTCCTTATGCAGTGGGTGGGAAGTGGAGCTTGCACCATGAGCTCTGTAACTCACATCCTACCCATGCATTGGCTTGGATTGTGATGCAGCATGAGCAGGGCCGTGTACAGAACACCTCCTGTGTGGACACAGATGGCGTCATGAGAGGAGCTGGACACAAAACAGGCCTAGAAAGATGTTAGTTGAAAAAACTCAACTTTTTTTTCTACACAAGCCTGTGACATGCTGGCCTGAAAAACAGCAGCCAGTGAGCTGAGGCTGGGTCTGTTATCACCCTGGGGATACGTGTTGGCTGAAATACACAACTTGCCAGCTTGATTCTTCTCTGCCCAGCTTTTCACATTTAGTATTTCTACCACAACAAGACTGGGAATGTGATTTACATCACAAATCCTGGACTCCCCCCTATCCAGAAGTGAAGGTTGACTCCAGAAAAAAGGCAGGGAGAAAGTGGCTGGGTTGAGGATACCAGTCTGGCCTCACTGGGACATGACTTTTGCCATTGCCTGCTGCAGTAATAAGCATTTGCTGCCCACTGTGGTGGTTTAAGAGCCCTGGTCACAGCCAGAAGAAATTTCCAACCCCTTTTGCCTCTGCAAGCACAGGCTGATCCCAGGGGAATTCTACATGAGAATTAAAGTATTTCCTAACATTAACATGTGCAAAGGTTTAGACCAGGCTGTCAAACAAACCCTGATCACTCATTGTTTAGCAGTTATGGATCCAAGGGACATAAATCACTGATGGAATACACTGGGAATCCATCCACTTTTCTCTTCTGGAAACCCTCAAGCATGACGTGCTTCATGACCCTGCGGATCTCTGCAGACAGTCTGGCAGATGTGTTTGCAGGTGGTGTCAATCTCCTGTGTGACAGGACAAGCACCAAATGACCAGGGAAAGAGGGAAGGACCACAGAGGGCAGGATGCAGGCAGACTGGAGGGAGGTACCTGCCTATGGTTGTCTGTCTCCCTCTGTTCAGTAGGGTGGGTAATAAAATGGTTTCCCTATTCTCAGAACTTCTGAGAAGCTTTGACGAAGAAAAAACACAAAAAAAAACCCCAAAACCAACCAGAAATCAAGTTTTTCACAGAATAGCAGAGACAATGGGGCAGGTGTAGTTACTTTTGCTTGGCCAGTCCATAGACAGGTCACTTAAATGACCTACAATAGTTCACATCTTTGTTTCCCTCTCATCCACAACTACCCAACTTCCAAGCACAGCAGCAGGGATGTTAACCACTGTCACCCCTGTGCTATGGGATTTCCCCATCTGCCAGGCTCAGATGAAAAGTTACACAAACTCCCTTCCTCTCTGGTTTTGACTGCAAAATCAATCTGGGACCTGAAAAACTTAACTAAAGCTTCACTGAAATTGGTATGTTCCCATGGAAAGTTTCAGTTTCAATTAAATCAGCATTTTTTGATGGAATATAAATAAGCAGAAAGCATTCTGGTCAGTTCTAAACAACTTTACTCATATCTACCCCAAAAGAGACACTCAAGGCAAACTTTTGTTTCACTACCAAGATGCTTTTGTCTTTCAGGCTATACCCAGCAATCTTCTTTCTGATGCAGAAACGTGGCATGAAAGGTTTGGGCCTGATGATTGTAACATGTCTGTCATTACTCAATTAGGAGTGTTAGTGTTGGCTTGCCTTAGCTCTGTCAAAAAAACCTTTTCTGGATTCAAAAATATATTTATTGCAATCTCTAAATTCTTCAGCTGAACAGGGAAAGGAGGCTGAATCCTTAATCAAGACTTCCTTCCTCCCAATGTTATTTATTCGTTGGATAAAGATAGGCTAAAATAAATATAAATTACTGGTAAAGGCTGAAAAACTTCAGTGATTAAAACATCCTTCTCCTGTTGACACTCCAAAGAAATTCCTTGATTCTTGGGATACAACTTCACAATTTCTCCAGCCTAAATAAGCTCAGATAGCAGACAAAACCAATCTTTATCATGAATAAAGGTTGCAGATTTTTGAAAAGAAAATATTCTGAAATACATGGACAATTCCTCCTATCTCCCCAGCTTGTAGATCTGCAGTTCACCAGAGTCTTGGTCAGATAGTCACATATGATGTCAAGCCCTGTTCCTATGTCAAACATTTGTCTTAACTCTGTTCTCCTATGAAAAGCTGTCACTCACTGATGTCCCCAACAACTCCCATGCAGAAGAAACATCCCTCTTTGGAAGAGCCTTGACCATTAGGAGTGGCCTAAAGGAGTTGTCTTAGGAGGTGGTTTCTTGAGGAGGACATGACGTGGAGATCATTCTTGAAACATGAAACACTTTTGGACATGGGCTTATGGCAAAACTAATTGTTTGTTATATGGCAGAGTTACCTGAAGTTGAGTCCAAAGGAAAGGTAAATGGGAAGAGATTCAACTTCAGGCCATTTGAGCAGTCACTGGTCAAAACACCTCTTGTTGAAGTTGCTCATGTGTCCTTGGAAAACAAGATCACCTGAGAAAAACACAAAAAGCCTGTGATCATCATTTGGCTTCTTTGGACCCTCACGAGCCCCTGACTGCAGTTCTGTGTGCACATGTAGGTGGCATGATGGAGATGTTCAGACATTTCAGCATCATCCAAATGCAGGGATCAGTCAAGGAGCCTTTCTCCAGTGCCAAGCTATGCCTCTTCTACTCTCTTCTTGAGCCCTTTTCTCTCCTTTCAGAACTGCCTTCAGCAGGGAGAGGAGGATTTCTTTGTGGTGCCCCAAGACCAACTAGTAACTAATCTGAAAGGGTTTTGGTACCACATGGACTTACCTTAGCAATGAGCACTACACATCTTTTGGGATCCACAAGTTACTTGGACTGAGTGGCTGAGAAAAGGCATAAAACATGTCCATTAAATTAAACATGGTAAGTCAAGTCAATCCTCAAAAATAAAGGCAGAAACACTCTCTTGCCAGCAGAAAAATATTGTGCATACTAAGCACAGAGTGAGCAGCTGCTTTGCAGCCCCCACCCATTCCCATGGGACCACTCTGTCTGGTCCTACAGGATTTGCCACCATCTCATAACACTGTAAGGTTTCTTTCCCTGTAATAAATCCCTAAATAAACTTCTCTAATATCCATAATGTGAGCTGATCCCAGCTGCTCCAAAGACAGATGGCTGCATCACAGATCAGTATCAGATACTGATGTAACACACAAGAGTTTTGCCTTCCACGTTTCCCACCCCCTTTTGATACCCTATGTCACAGAGGCAATCATTTGCAATACTCAGCTCAGAGGCCAGAAATTATATGTTGAGAGATCTGCTCCTGATCTGAAGGATTTGTGCCAGCTGACTAGGTTTCTAAAGGCAACTAGGGAGAAATATTGATTTCAAATGGTAATAATGTTGGTGGGAAGTTTTGGGGTTCCTGCTGGTTGAGATAGAATCCTCCTGGGATGGTGGCAACCCATGGAGAACAGGTGATCTCAGCCCTTTCTCTCCTGGTTTGATCACCACAGAACCCTGCAGAACTGACTTCAGTCCCCCATATGTTCTCATCACCCAGCATCTGGCCAAAGCTACTCCATGAGCTCAAGTCTTATAGAAACATTTTGCAGTTAAACATCCTGCATTTCAGAAGGGGCTGCCAAAGGAGAAAAAAAAAAAAAAAAAAAAAAAAAGGAATATATTCCTTCCTTGCTTTAAATTTGTCAGACTTTTTACAGCTGGATACATGTCAGGGTCTTGCTGGTGTCCATTAGTCTTCTCTCCCTTGTTCCTGATTTTCAGAATCAATTTCCTCCCTTGCACCACAAGAATCCTCACCAGGAGGTTGCTCACTGCTCTCCAATGCCATCCAGCTTGTTCTCTGATGTATACAAAAAAAGTATTTCACCTACCTTTGGGCTGGTGTCTCCTCTGTCTCCTCCTGCTTCCAGCTCTTGACTCCTTCCCTGTCCCCAAACAGAACTGGAGAACAACTTGTTTTTTTCTGAGCCTTGTGCCCAGCAAACAGCCCAGAGTAGCCCCCAAAAGCTGGGGGGAAAAGAACAATACACTTGTGTGATGCATTTTACTAACTTAGCCTTTCCTTCCTGACTTGCTTTTGATGACCTTGTGATGGAGTTCTCTACCCTGCCCTGGTAGCCCGTGGGTCATGTTGTAGCTCAGACCATCTTCCCAAACCCAGATCCCTGCAGCAGCCCCTCTTCTTCATCACCAAAGAGGAAACACCCTTTGCAGCAGCCACAGAGAGCAGCAGAAGGTTTTGCTGACTCTGTCATTGACTCTGGGAGGTTCCAACCATATCTCTTCACACTACAGCACCTTATCATCCTTCGGGGTCCAACTGCTGCCCCATGTTAGCCACTGGCATGGGTGTGAGCTCCTCAAGAGACCAAGGTGTCAAGGGATATCATTGCACTGACAGCTGGATTTCCAATGTCTTCATCTGGTCCAGCTGTCACTTTTCACAGCTCATTGCTCTGCTTTCTGTCCAGCCCTGCTCCTCTCCCTTTATGTATAGATATTTTATTGCAAACACTCTGGCTTTTACAGCCGGATTTTTCATGCTCTGGCCGACTTCCTCCATCAATTCTTTTGTCACTTTTACTGTCAGCTGCTCCTGGATAAAAATAACAAGAAGAGCCAGGTTTTGTGAGCTGGTCTCTGTGCTTAGGGGAGCATGAAGAGAACAAGAGGGAAATTACATTGAATGTTGGGAAAAGCAGTTGCAAATAATAATATGCTGGGTGCAGAGCATGGTGCATTCTAACTTATTACTTAATTGAAATGCTGTTCTGTTCTTTGAGGTCCTCCTCTTCTGACCAAAAAGTGACTGGGTGTTCATTAGAGAGCCTCTCGTAGTCCACTTAAGCCTAAAATGGCAGCAAACAAATGCTGTTGTAATTCCCCAGTGAGACCCTGTTCCCATCAGAGCTGTTCATTGTCCTGCTGCCAGCCTACCATGGGAGCCACCAGCTTCATGGAGAAATTCACAGACCCAGGGCAGTAGGGTCTTGCCTCACAACCCCAAAGCAGCAGGGCTTTATTAGCAATGGGAAAACCTCCAGAGCTAGGAAAGGCAGCTGGTTCTCCTTGGCTCAGTCAGCCCTCCCTGTGCTCAGTGAGCTTTGCAGCAAAGAGAGGGCACAATCAGGAACTTTTCTTCTTCACAGAACAAAGCTGTGGGCTGCTGTTTTAGCTCTTTCCTTTCCAAGGCAGGGTTGACTGCACTTTGCATGCCAGCTCCTGAGGATTAGTGGGGGTTCACCTGAGCAGTGCAAAAGGTTTTGGCCACGTTGCACCATGAATTCTCAATGTACTGCTCCCAGAGGAGAGCAGCTCAGTAGGCAACATCCCACCAGGCCATGACCACGCATGGGGCACAGTCCCAAAGCCAGCCTGGCCTCCCTGGTGTGGCAAAGTGGAGGACAGTATCTCAGTAGCCATGCTGAGCTCTCAGATCACCCTGGTCATGGAGGAGTAGAGTTCTACAAAGGTTTCTCTTTCAGAAGATTGCCAGTTTCTGGTAGAACGAAAACCAACTCTTAAAAAGAACCCAGGCACTGCTGTTCCAAAAGGAGAGAACACAAAAGTCCTTCCACTTTACTGCAGGCACCCAGCAGTTAGGCATTAAACCCAAGTCCATCATTTAAGCTTTTTCTCTTGTTAGTATCTGAATGGACCATCCCACATGTGCTGGAGCTCAGTCTTTTCAGATGTTAATTATTTCTGATAAAAATACCTTCCTATAAAGATGGAAGATTTTCATTATCTGCCATATAACATGGGTTACAATAAGAAAGGGCTGAATTTGTCACAGAATTCAGTTCCTTGCAGGGAAAAAAAAAAAAAGCCAATTTAGAGGTGAAAACATTTTCATCTGAAAATGCTGAAAAATAATTTCTCAGTGCTTCTCCACAAGCATGGAAGGGAATGTGGTACAGCAGCTCATAAACACCTGGATAATGCAGCAGCTCACCTCCCAGGATGCAACTTTATATTACCAGCTAAACAAAGATCCTAACAGGTTTCTTCATTTGCATTAATTGGGCTGAGAATACCACAGGCCAAATGACACCATCGTGCCTCTAATTGGCAGGAAAGCAGTTTCCAAGCTGACAGGAAAAAAAAAAAAAACTAAATAATTTCCTGCTCAAATTGAATTCAAATGAGTATATGTATAATTTTTTAGTTGCCTAGAAACTGGAAGCTTTCCCAACATGGTGCACACGAAGCAGAATTGGCATTTTATCAGTTCCACAGCCAGTAGCAGCAAAACAGAAAAAAAAGAACATATGTGCAATCTCTCCTACCCAAGCAAGGGCCAAGCATACATAATGTAACTACATAGCTAATAAAAGTAGCTCATGTCAGAGATAGCCTGGAAATGGGACATAAAACCACAGATTAAAAATAACTTAAACCCAGATGGAGAGTTGAGGTTGAAAGCATATCAGCAATTTTCAGGTAAGCAAGTTACAGAGTATAAGTGCCAAAATAAAGCATTACAAACACTGGAAATTCACTCTGACTTTAAATTTGAAGAAGTCCAAGATTGTTAATGTGAAGAAATGCAAAGCTGGGATAGCCAAAAATATAAACTCTGTCCTGTAGCAAATCTACACGAAAGCCATTTCATTATGCTAAGTGCTCTATTTTTAATTAATTAGGTAGATTGAGCTGCCCAAGGTCACATTTTCTCTTTTGTGATGCAATTCAGGCAAAATTAACAAAAGGACTTCAAGAGCTTTAAAAAAATATATAAAAATTTGGTTTTGCAAAAGCACGTGTAAGCAGTGGAATTTTCTTGCAATCTTATTGCTGGAGTTGTTTAAATCTAGACAAGGCACTTGAGAAAGAAGCAGAGAGACAATCTCATTCTGCTCCTGCCAGGGCATGTGGACAGGATGACCTAACAAGTCTTTCCCAACTGCCATCCCTGTGGTTCTCTGAGAAATTAAATCCCAGGAGACCCAGGGCCTGATCCTGAGAGGTGAACCCAGTGGACTAGACTTCACCCTACTTAGGCTTACTATAAATAAATTTGTGTTGGGGCCAATTACTGGCATTTGTGTCTTTCTCAGTCCTCTCAGTCAGACCCTCCTGGCATTTAACGATGTGATTTTTTCCAGCAATATATGGATTGCTTTCACTTCCATGTTTTTCCCAGCTGTCTGACTCAGAAATGTGAGCTGACTTGGTTAAGCCAACTCTAAAGAGATGGGCAAAGATGTAAAAAACATAAGTAAAAAAAAAAAAAAAGTAAAAAAATCCCACACCCCAATTTTGCAAATATTTGTACAAAGGAAAAAATGATTCTGCTTTTCACGTGTCTACCCTCTTGCTGAGTTTATAGTGAGCATGCCAACGGATGACTTTTCTGGCAGGAAAACTGGTGTAAAGAGTGCACATTAAATGAATGCTCAAAAATATTTCAGGAGGGTTAATTTTCATTGCACAGCCCCATCCTAAATGTCATTAATCTTAGCAAAGATCAAAAACGTTACTCTTTAATCTGTGTACCCTACCAAAAGTTAACCAGACATGAAGCTGTCACTAACTGAGAAATATTTACTACAACTGGATGAAAAATAATATCCAGTAACGTGTACAATCAAGAAAACCTTCATCCCTTAGGGGACAAATTAAAAACAGAAAAGGAGGTTAAATTCCTGGCATGTGTTATTTAACTGAATTACACTCTCAACCTTCATCTCAGGTTTTTTTTTGTATGTGCCTCCCAATCTGGGGATAGAATTTGACAACATTTTAGAGCTGTTCAATATTTTTTCATAGGAAATTACTTATTGGTATGAAATCCACCATATTCTGTGAAACTGAGAGTTTACACCAGAAGTTGCTGTTAAGAAAAACAGCAAGAAAACCAACTTATTACAGCAAGTAATCATTTTAGCCAGCAAAAATGCCCTGGGACAGACATCTCAGTCAATCTAGTGGAAGTTAGCTATCAAGTCCAGAGTGAGTTGTCAAGAATTATATTTCTATTATGAAAATTATTTGCACTCAGCTTTCAAACATGGAAAAAATAGAAATTTAAATATGCTAATAATTGCATGATGGTTACCAAAACTGTTTGGTTTTGGGTTTTTTTAACATGCATGTTCACTGGTTTCCACTTGTCAAGTTCTGTCCATTTTCCAGAAGGCCACCATCCATGGAGGGAGTGATGGAAGGACCCAGTGTGTGGTTTGCCTGGAAAAGGCACTAAGCAACAAGAGCATTGGAGGTGGAGATCTCCAAATTGAATGAAAAATGTAGATGTGATGTCCTGACAGGTGCTAAAGGCTTGGGAACACTCAGGTCTCTCTGTACCCTTTTCAAGAGGGACTGATTTGTGTCCATCTTGGACAGAACCACCTCATGCATCTGAAGAAAAAGGAAACAAAGAAAACATCCTCCATGTCCTGCTGTGGTTAAATTTGTCATCCTTATCCCCCCACCCAAGGTCTGTGTCTGGAAGACACTGAGGTCTTCCTGGTAGTAAAGCAAGGCATTTTCTTCCCACGTCCACATGGCCTCAGCACTTCACAGCTGGACCATGTCCTGGGCTTCCACCTGGCCTGAGTGGGACTCAGCAGCCCTTCTGTTATAACCTGTGATTCTCAGATTGATAATCAGTGATAATGAGAAATGCATTTGTGCTCTCCAAAGGAGATACCTATAGAAAGCTCCCTTCAGCATAGGTTTCTCACCACAAGTCTATCACAGGAAGCCTACAGTGCTACCAAGCCTGCCCAAGACAGGTCATATACCTGTTGTCCACAGTGACAATGGTGTGAATCATGTCTTCAGACCCACACAATGCTCTCCCATCCTACATTGATTTCTTCCAAGCAGGAGAAGCTGATAGCCATTTATCTGAGCCCTAAGAAGAGCAGAGGATTGTGAATATGCAGCAAGAGTAGAAGGAATTAGGGCTACTCTGTGCCTGGTAGAGTCACATTTTGACCCTCTGACCATGAATGGAGACTACTCCTCTTCAAAGGAAGAACATGCTTCTGCCTCATTCAGTGGCAAAATGCCCAGCAATTTCAGTGGTAGCAGGGGAAAAAAAAAGCCCTGTGAAAAAAAAAGGGCAAAGAAGTTGCTATAAATGTGCTTGCACATCAGCTTTCTATCTGCAAAGGCTTTGTGTGAGCTTACCTCATCCCCATCAGCACCAGCTGTCAACCTGTGTGTGGGTGGTCAGGGCAGTGTTCACAGCAGGGCAGATGGATATCAAGGAGCTGCTGAGCACCAGAACTCTGCTCTGCTCAGAGGGGAGGTCCCATCTGCTGAGATTGCCCATGTTAGGTAGTGCTCAGGAGACACGTGGGTAATGCCAATCCATCATGTCAATCCATCATGCTCTGGAGTCTTTATTGCCCAGGAAAAGGAACAGACCTCACCTCCAAAGCAGCTTGCCAGGCAAGGAGCCTGGAATTTCCAGCTCTGGGCAGTTCACCTGATGAAGCATCCTGAAAGTCCACAGAAAGCCCAGTCTGCCCAGCAGCCTGCACACCAAGCAGCAGAAAATCATGGCAGGAACCAGGCAGACATGCACTACAGACTATTTTGTTAGATGCTATTTTTTTTTCAGGGAGATAATCTTAACAATGTTGTTGGGGAAAGAGCAAGAAATATTTTTTAAGATAAAAGAGGGAGGCAGGTGCAAGATGAGCTCTCATTTTACTGAGCTGTGGATGTTACAAGTATTAGGGCATTGGATTCTCAGACATTCTTCTCCAGATCTTGTATAAACAGGATTCGAAACCATCAAATAAAGGCTTTATCTCCCTGGGAATTTCACATTTTTCTTTAGTGCTCTTCAAAAGAAAAGGACAACTTTAACCCATCTTCATAGTTAATGTCACCATGGATAAACAAAGCAACCATGGGCATCTTTTGAAAGTGGAACAGAGCCTGAAAATCCCATGGAGACCTAACTGCTGACCAATCTTGTCACAAGAGTACCACCATCTTCCTCTCTGGGAAGCCCCAAGACAATTGTACTTGAGGTCAGCTCTCCTTTATCATCCCTCACTCTGCAAAGTGCAGGGTACAAAAGAAATCTGTATGCTGTGGCTGGCCATGGAGTCACAAGTGGGGTTTAAAGATGTTATTCTGAATAACAAACATGTTCTTTCCTGAAATTGTCTGAGAAGAATGAAAATAGGATGAAACCATTTGCATTCATGTCATGTTCTCACCACTATCCTCCTAATTCACCTACCTAGGAGGCAGCACAGATTGAGATTCCCTCCAGATGAGGACACACAATTTAGGTGCTCCCATGCACCTAAAAACTAAAAATACTAAATGCTCTGCTTACTGAAATCATTCCACTAAGTTTGGAAACTCTGTTAGGCAACTGTGCAGTCTTTTCTGTGAGGTCTGACAGAATCCCCTACCTTTGGCTCCCAAGGGGGTCAGATCAGTGTTTCTCCTGAATGGTCTCCTCAGTGTCTGGTCTTCAGGAATTATGTGATTTTCTTGTTGATGCTAAAGAAAAGTGCTAACAATGAAAATGTCACCTCATCTGGAGAAATGGAGTGCCACTGTGTGTTCAAACTCAGGATATCCCCTTCCCCATTCATGCCTTCTGCTCTGATGGCTGTGCTGTCCAGTTTGCAAGCCACCTAACAAAAAGGCAATAACCCAGAGACATCCAAAACATATCAAACCATAGTGAGAAGACCCCCACAGAGCTCACTTAACATCGCAGATTAAAAAAAAGATTCAGCATTTAGCCAGAAATGGGTCCCTGTACAGTCATTTGTTCCTGTGATTTTCTGCTTGAAGCAGCTTGGATAGTTTGTTAACTCTCTGAGGAGACATCTCAAAAGAACCACCTTCCCCAGCTCACTGCTATGCTGCATTAATACAACCCTTTCATTTCCAGAGTTCAGAAGCATTCACTGTGCATTGGTTTTCCTGCTATCTAGGTGCCATTTCCCACCTAATTCTTGCAGTGTCTTCACTAGTGTTGGTGGGACCTCATTCAAACCATGACCAGCATGTTTTGATATGGCTTTCTTAGTCCTAGAAGGCTAAATCTGAATGTCAGTCATGTCAGCCTATGCCTACACTAGATCAAAAAGAAGGATTCAAGTAAATAAACTTGAGTCACTAGGCTGCCTAGTTACATCTGAACCCAAGGTCAGCACATCCTCAGTGCTATTGCAACATCTCCATTTGGTGTAGATGTCTCCATGCTGTCAGGTCCTTCAGCTTCAAGTCCGGGACAATAACAAAACCTCTCTGCTTTCTTTTTCCCACTAAAATAAGAATTTCTCAGACTCCAGCCAAAATGCCTCCATTCCCCAGCTCCAGAGCACCAAGCTGTGTGTACACCATCTCTCTGGGGTACCCCAGCCATCCTCTGAGACTAACAGGAGAACAAGCTGGGTGAGTCAGCATCCTGCCTCCAACAGTGGATGCCCAAGAAAGCACCTCAGCTTAGAACAAATATATAACAGTATTTCCTTAAAACACTTCCCAGCATTCAGCAGCCCATGGGTTGGGAATTTCCCAGGTAAGAAAAGGGTTCCCTGCAAAGTCTTCAGTAAACTTATCTCCCAGACTTCTCCAGTCTCTTTCTGAGCATAAACCAACCTTCCAGATCCACAACCTCCTGCAGCAAGGCACTCCACAGCTTTATGACACACTAAGTGAACAATCACTTCTTGAACCCTCAGTAGCTTCTTTTGGTGTCCTCTAGTTCTTGCATTGGCAGGGGCTGTAAAGAGTCATCCCCTAGTTTTCAGCTCTGTGCTGCTGGAATAATATTGTCGAATTCAGTCCTCACTTTTTCCAGCCTGAGGACTCCTGAAATTGGGCAGCACAGTTCTCCAGAACTGGTCAGCAGAGGGGGCTGATGATCTGAGGCCTCCCAGCAGCTTATGTCATTTTGAGTGTTTCAGCTTTTAATGCTCAGTCTAAATATAAAACAATACCCATTGTTCCTCCCAGCTGCATGTCTGAAATAGGAATACAATCAAATAGCCAATTAAGGCAATGCACTCAAAAGGAAGAATACGGGTACTTAAGATAATGGTTAATTCTGAACAAAGGCAGATTTCAGGGCTTGTCCTAAAACACCAGCTAAGAGAATGAGACCAGCAAAAGAAAAAAAAAAAATTTTGATTCAGACATCTCAGCAAGGTTGACACCTTGACCTTGGCATTTTTATAGGCAATTTCTCTCACCTGTATTATCAGAGCATGAAAGATTCTGTCTTGAATATCATGTACTATCAGAGTCTGCATGAGCATAGCTTGATTTTTGCTGGAAAACCCCTTTAAGTCTCAGAAACATTATCTGTGCCTCAGTTTCTCCACTTCTTTACACCTTATCCATCTTGATTATAGTTTCATCAGGACAAGGACTATGTCTTGCCATGGTGATTACAGAAAGCTCCATCTACTGTGACCCAGACTGACCCAGACTTTACCACTGTATATGAACCCTGTCGCCGGTTCAGCCTGAAGGAATTAATCATCTGAAAATGCCTGAAAAAAGCTCAGTTTCCAGAGTCTTTCCCCAAATTCTTGGCCATGTATCCCCTGAACCTTTTATGTGATATAAAAGAGCTTCATCATGAAGGAAAGCAGGAGCTGGGAGGATATTGCCCAAGAGGAGGTGATGTTGGTGAGGTCTGCCATGAGATCCAGGGCATGGGAAGCTCTGTCTGCAAACCCTAAGCTCCCCATGAGGAAAAACTTCTTTGCTGTGAGAGTCACAGAGCCTGGCACAGGCTGCCCAGAGAGGATGTGGAGTCTCCTTCTTAGAGACTTTCAAGACCTTCCTGAACTGTTCCTGTGTGTCCTGCTCTGGGTGATCCTGCTCTGGCAGGGGGGTTGGACTCGATCTCCAAAGGTCCTTCCAACCCCCACCATTCTATGATTCTGTGTGTCCCTAACCCGGAGCCATCAGATGAAATGGGCTCCCTATGGCAAGCCAACTGCATCAGCAGACTGAGGGGCCTGGTGCCTTCCAGTCCTCCAGAAACTTCAGGAGAAGACAAAATATTCTGCTTTGGGTCCAGATTGGACCTCATAAAGAAAAAAAATTACAACCCACACTTGATGACATTTCCCTGAAAGAGGAAAAAGCCAGAGAGCTCTCACTAACCCCCCCCCCCCCTTCCCCCACAGGCTTTGGCACCCTCCAGAGCCCACGTGCTTTGGCCGAGGTTCGTTTGATCCGCGGCGCAGAGGAGCCTCGTGTCTCCTTTCTGGCAGCTGGATTGCACCACCGGGTAATTCTGTGGCTAAACTGTTTAAATAATGTTAATGACTTTACAAGTTCACTTTCAAAACAGCCCGAAGTGTAAAGCCAGTGCAGCTGAAGCAGCATGCTGGGGCTTAGGCATGTTTAGATAAGAGTGGGTGCAGAATAAGCTTTCGGAGCGCTCCACACGAGCTGCTCCAAAGCTGGGAACGGGAGACTTCTGCCTCTGAACTACAGCTCCAGTGATGTGTGATGGGGTAGATGTTTGCTACAGCAGGGTAAGGCTTGAAAGCCAGCACAGCCTGAGGCTTTGAGGGATTAGTATTTTTATTTTTCTTGGCAGTCAACTGCCTCCGTGGCAGGTGCTGTTGGGGAAAACAACAGCGGGTCCGGCAGTATGCTCAGGTTTGCAAAACAGGAATAAACAAAATAAAATACATAAAATATAAAATAAAATATCAAAGGATTAGCTGAAGGTGATGAACATATAATAAAAGGTCAAGCTTTAACACGGGGAAAACCTGGCTCACATCCATCTTCTCGAGGCAAAAATTGCAGTTGTCTCCTCAGCCTGATAAGGAGCAGACTGAGAAACACAAAGAAGTTTGCTGGAGGAGCAGGACTCAGCCTCACGAACCTGGGGCTGCAGGTCCAAAAGGCCACATGGCAACGTGGGCAGCAACCACATTTCTACATCCAGACCTTTTCTGGATTCAGCACAGAGCCCTCTCAGCTCATATTTGCATATTTTCCTCCCTAGTGCCTGCATGGGCTCTGTGCCCCCCATGCTGTGATCGTGATAGTCACGACATCATCAAACAGGATAATCTGTGCCTCTTAGCAGCCCAGATTTCACAAGGGTCACCCACTGCACTCACGTAATTGCAGCTGTGCTTCATTATCTCTCTTGGCCAAACAAAAATAGGTTAGGGAGATGCTTGTGCTTTGATTTACTTCAGGGTAAATCAGTTGTTCTGCCCCAGTGGTTCCTTACTGGTGAAGGGAAAGTGAAATATGGTCAGGGCAGACCTTTGGAGTGTCTTTGGGAGAGATTTAATGTGTGACAGCATGGCTTAAACTTGTTATTTAGGAAACCAAACAAACTGCAAAGGGAAAATAAGCCTATGTTTTAACAATACAGATGATAAACCACCAAAACGAGTCAGTACAGGAAGGGGTGGGTTTGCCAGTTCTTGATGCCTTCAAACAAAACCAAAGACTTTTCTAGCCAAACACAACTTTTGGCAGGCCAGATGCTCTCTGAAACACCCTTCACCACAAACCATAAATGCAGTGCAAGATTTGGGTTTCTTACCAAGTGGGAAAGAAAGGTTTCCAGCCAGTGTGCAGCCATCCTTACACTCATCCTGACACCAGCTAAGAGGAAGCCCAGCCAAAGCCCTAACACAGTCCATGCTCCCAAAAGAGCTTTCATCACGTCCCTCAAAGCTGTGTCCCAACATGAACCAGCAACTGCTGGTTCCCTCTGGATCCAGCTCTTTGGTCATGCAGTGCTCATGCCCAGAGGATCCACACTGCTCCCAGGTACAAACTTCCAGGGTGCAAACATGCTCTGCACAGAGCTGCTGGTGGCACAGACCTTGCATGGTCTCAGGGTTGGGTCTGGTGGGACAGCCTCATGCTCAGAGCTGGGTTCAGGCACTGCATGGGGCATGGTCCAGCCTGCCATAACATTTCCATGGCACACAGATCTGGCACAGCTTCTATTGCACTCAGTGGGGGCTGCTAAGAGTCCACTGCTCTCTCATGAACTCCTCTAAGTGGTGAGAGAGGTTTTTCCAGTCAGCTGTACCCACAAACAGAAAAAAAAGCTAATATATCCCATTCCATCAACTTGCCCCACATCCCTTTGTCTCCCATTGCAATCCCACAGGTTCTGTGAAAATGGAGCTATGTTCTGAAAGAGAGGAACAAATAATTCAAAGAGGAAATTTGGGGGAAATTGCTTCATTTGAGGAGTATCTACTGGCCTGGCTAAACATTGTTCAATTTGTCTACATCTGGAGTTAATACAGATGATGAATAAGAGCATCCAGAGACTTACATGGGATGTCTGACCACTGGTCATCTACAGGATCCATTTTCTTAATAGTTCTTCCCAAAATTATTTGGGGCAATTTACTGAGCAATGATGCAAAAGTCGGAGGCTGTTGATGTCAGGAGAAGGGCTGTGGTCCAGTTTTAGCCTTGATAGGATGAGAGATCAAACAGGAAAGAGGGTTTGGGAAGAGAGGCAATCTCTGGCTAGCACAGAAGAATAAACAGTCATTTGTTACAGTGGTGGATGTGGGGACTCTACACTAAACATGGGCCACTGAAGGATTCAGTGCCATGAGGTCAGGGCTGCAAGTTGGGATCTTGAAGACAATGCAAGATCAAAGGACAGGATGGAAATAAAAGGCATGAAGACAGGATGGAAATAAAGGGCATGAAGACAGGCTGTGTCCATTGCTAATGTTGTCTCACGTGGCAGATTCCTCCTGGCCCAGCAGTGACCTGGGTTATGCCCTCACCATGGTGATAGACATGCCACAACATGCTGCCTGGGATAGTCCTGGGCCATAACCCCCAGGTTATGAATCCAGCCTCATCTCCCAGGATGAAGACTGGACAACCCACACCCTTGGCATTGCAACCTGTTCATCATTCACCTCAGCTGTGCTGGGGTCAGGTACCACCACCCCCAAGGTTCAGAAGTATCAAAGTCACACTGTTCAAAGGATCTGCAGAAAAGGCAGCCCAGGGAGGATGTACAAAGGAGCAGGATCGTGCTCATGGAAGCTGGACACAGCCTCACTCCAGCTCTCCCCAGGAGCAGGCAGACCTGTGATCCCACCTGAAGTGGGGTGCAAGGGGCTTTGCCCTTCCCACACCCTCAGTCCCCATCTCCTCATGGCCTCTCTGAGGCCACAGGAGGCCAAAGGCACCTTGGGCTGCTCCAGGATGGCTTCAGCAACTCCCAGTTCAACCTCTCTGGCAAGGATGCCCTACAGTCCTTCTCCAACTCGCTGCCCTGCAGTGATTCATGGCTCCTCTCCTGCCCTTCCTTATATGGGAATTTTGCATTTCTTCACATTTCCAGCACCGGGAAAGCCAGTGCCAAAGAGTGTCTTTTTATATGCTCTGCAACCAGCCCCCTTTGGTCCCCTGGCCCCCTGCCCAGGAGCAGGTCACAGACCCACCATGCCCCATAATACATCCCATGTAACAACGGTTCCTCTGTGCTCCCATCTCAAGCCATCCTCCACCACCTGAGCCATCACAGATGCCATCCACACCCACAGGCATGTCTCTTCCCTATGCAGCAACCCCTGGCCATTTCCACATCCTCAGATCATGGCCTGTGTGCATGATCATCCAGGCAATGCATCCCTGCTGAGCTCAGCACGGGCCAGGATGGTGTAGCAGCCTCTCTCAACATGGGCATTCACTCTTGAGTGCTGAGAAATGTGCCAGAATGTTTTCCCTTCGAGGGCTCCAATCTGTTGTCATGTTTAGTTCCAGGTGGCAGAAGCACTGAGAAGTTAGAGTGGGGAGGAACATAGGGAGAGATGGAGAGGAGCCCAATTCCTTATGAAACCAGGATAAAAATAGGGTGAGATCAGCCCCTCAGAAGGCACCCAGTCCATCCCTTTGTGCCGAGGTGGGAACCTTTCTACGAAAGCATTTGTGACAGAAACTATTTTTATCTCCCTCCAGCTCCTCCCCAAGCTAGTTGCTTGTGTTCATCCCCACCACCCTGCTCCCTCATGCCAGGGACACCCCACGGGGTTGTCCATCTCTTCCCACCAGTGATTCTTGCCTTGGCAGCAGCCATTTATGGATGCAGAGGCTGCCACCCCCCGCCTGCATCCACAAGGCCCATGGAGATGGTGAGTCCTCAGCCTGCTCTTTCTGTTCCCATTTCCAAGTGCACATCAGACACGTGCACTGCCAACCAAGGATCCAAGCTTTTGCACCCAGTCAACACCAGCCACCAAAGTAATAAGCTCCTCTTCACTTTTGCAAAATAAAATGGAGAAAAACTTGTATGTAATACACCTATTTCTTAATGGCTAATTTCTACCTCTTGGCTTCATGACTAATTTTTTAATTGGCATCTATTTCACTAGGAGCTGCTTTCCTGCAGGGAATGCCAACTGTTCAATTCTCCCAGCCCTAGACACACTCAGATTTCCCCAGTCTCTTGTGCTGCTGAATATGAAGTGGACCCAGCAGTCGGATGCAGGGTAAGATGGATCAAACCTGGTGATTCTCCATTTCAAACCCACATCCTCAAGAGGGGCTATATCCTCAGAAATGCCAGCCCTTCTCTTTTCAAAATCCTTTCCTCATCCAACCCTGCCCTGCCAGTGGTGTTCAAGGAGACCTGCCTCTCAGCTCACCCCCTTCTTTTCAGTTACACAGTTTGCCTTTCCCCAGCTTCCTTCCTTTCCCTCATTCTGCTCCTGTGGACCAGCCATCACCTGTGGCTGTTTAATCCTGACTCAGATGTTCATTGTTGCCAAACTGCAGCAAAATCTGAATTTTTGAGCCATAAAACCACACACTTTTTAGTGTCCAAGTCCTTGATGGAAAGATTTTGATCTAATGACAATCTACCTTCTCATCAGCCCTTTCTTGTTGAGCAATTTTATAGCCACAGCAGATGTGGAAAAAAGGGAATGGCAGTATCAGGAAGGCAATTCCCAGAAAACAAATTTCTTTCTGCTGAGAAGAGCATGGAAAGGAGAAGTCTCCTGGGACAGAAAAATATGGGAAGGAGAGATGAGATGATACAGAATTTCAGACACTCTCCAAACAATTGATTCTCCTGAATAGGAAAACAAAACAAGGGAACACGAAGGTACAAACAAGTGTCAGGTAGAACTGAGCTGGTCAGAAATTCTGGAAGAGGAAAACTCTTTTCCAAATAGAGTGCACAGAAGAGCATCCAGCAAGTGGGCAGAGGAGCCTATGAGGATGGGAAGTCATTATCCCCTATTCCTTTCCTCCCACCCAATCAGGCACAGCACCCTTGTCACAGCTCTTCCAGGTCAGTGAACTCTTGCAAACACTGGAAAGACAAAGAGCAGTCTGAGCAAGAGCTAAAAATGGACGCTGCTAATTCTTGGTCCAAAGGGTAAAATGAGTTAATATTTTTTAGAACTTCTTGTTCATCCCTTCCTGTTTTGCCACCTCTGCTGTTTTCCACTGCCACATCTCAGGGTAGCTTTGAGCTGTGTACATCCCAGCTGCTTTCCAGTTAGGACAAGCAAAGCCTCCTTGTCTGAATCTCCAGGGGACTGCCAAGGGGTGGAAGATCCTGCAGAAGCCTCTAGGGCCCTAGCTGCACAGTGGTGTTCCTGGAAGGAGAGGGGAGGTTTAGCCAGGGTGATTCCTGTGGCAGATCTCACAGGCACAGATGGAGTTTATGATTTCAGAGGTTTGGCTGCAAAGCCCTGGGTGTGATTTCAAATCTGCCAGCCCGTGCTGCTTCCCTGCATTGCTGCTCATTTTCCATGGCCCTGGCAGGTGAACAAAGAGGAGATGACATGTACTCTCAAGGGGCTTGAGTGATTATTGGTTTTGCTGCTCACATTTAATAGCTACATCTTTCCATTGACATTTATTTCAGATTACTCTCATTTCTTCATAAAATGAAGAAAAATCTCTCCATGTGGAAAACCCTAGTTGCTCTAAGTATCAAGCTGTGCTGCTTGTTCCATATGGGAAGGGTCAGAACCAGTTTGAGTTTCAAAATGCAGATTAAAATAATGGGCTGGAACAAGACCTTGGTTTGGAAGCCCCAAGAAAACATCCTCTCAGGTTTCAGCAAGCTG
The DNA here is from genome assembly GCA_025447755.1 of Corythornis vintsioides. Taxonomy (NCBI): domain Eukaryota; kingdom Metazoa; phylum Chordata; class Aves; order Coraciiformes; family Alcedinidae; genus Corythornis; species Corythornis vintsioides. The sequence continues at coordinate 67,128 of JAOEGS010002010.1, read as the reverse complement.
AAAGTTAGGAAGAAATTGCAGGCCAGGATTTTTGAGCTTGAATAAAAAAAAAAAAGAGATGAGCAATAGGAGGGATGACAGAGATTTGTAAAACCATAAAAGGCACAGAAAGGGTACAGAGACTGATTTTTCACGTTCTCTTCTAATGCACAACCTAGGCCTTTAATCAAACCAACACTAAGAAGCTTCAAAGCAAGAGCCAGGCAGTTCTTTATGTCACATGTGGACAAACTGTACAAATCCTTGCCACAAGATTTTGTAGGTGCTAAAAATGGTGATGAAGACAAATACCCTGAGGGTTGCTAACAACGTAGAGCTAACATGCAACTCAGAAAACCTGTAAGGCACAAGTATTGGAGGCAGGGAGACTACCTGGAGGAAAAATTTCAAGCATGTTTCCTCTGTTCTCATACAGTGTAAGTCTATACAGACCACAAAGCTTCAATTCCCCTCTAAGCACAGAGGAGACACCATGGAGCAACCTGGAAATGCCCCTGCTCCTGCTATTTTGATCAGATGAAAACAAAGGCTGTGCAAAATAGCCCAGTCACTGCTCCTCCTATCAATTCCCAGTTCTCACAGGCTCTTCTCCAGTGTCAGAAGGATGAGTGAAGGGAAAATCCCCATCCACCAGCATCTCTGTTTCCTTAGGGGTACTGTCAGGAAGCAGCAGTTTGACCAGAGGTGACTCTGCATGTCCCAGGATGCAACCAACAGACTTACTTTGCAAAGGGTTCCATTCCCCAAGGTGTGTGTGTGATAAGGCACCTTCTCATTCATTATCTTCCAAGGCACAGAGGTGAGGCTGACAAAATAGGTGCAATGTTTTCTGTTGTTTTCCAGTCACCAGGGACTTCACCTGACTGCCAGGACTTTGCAAATATCTTGGGGGTCACTTGGCAACTGCATCAGCCTCAGGACTTTGGGATTCATCTTGTCATGTCCCACAGATTTATGTATATTCAGGTTTGTCAGGTGGTCACAAATCTGATCTTCTCTTACAGTGGAAGGGATTTTGCCCCCCCAGTCCCTGCATCCCTGGGATGCTCCTGTATAATTTACTGGTGTAGACATAACCTGTGCATCCTCCCAGCTGCAGCCATACTGGGACCAGTAAAGCCAAAACAGCAGCAAGACTGAGCTCCAATGACATCAAAGTGTTAGACAAGGTGACTTCAGCTGTGACTTAAGTCCTCAGTGTTCCTCATTGCCTATAGCTGTCTGGACACGCACACAAAAGACAACATTTTCCACCTGATCCCATCCTGCTGCTGCTGGTCCCGAGCACTGACAGTCACTCAACACTGATTAAACACTCTGTCTCCCCAGAGAACATCTCTCCCCTTCTCCGTGCCCTCAAGTTCAGTCTCACCTCAGGGGAATTGCAGCACAACTTGACTTTAACCAAAATAAACTGTCCTGGCATGAATTCCTGTTTTTCAAGATATAGCTTTAAAATAATAAGAAGCATTTTTTTTTCCCTTTCCTTGCTCTTCCAGGCAGCATTGGCTCCTTTGTGAATGCTTCAAAGATTGTCACCTACAACACCACGGTGACCTCAGAGTACCCGTCTATTTATTTTCTCATAAGAGGCAATTCTGTAGCCAGTGGAGATTTATAAGTTGAAAACAGACAAGATTTTCCATGGCTTGTAAACTTGTGGAAAAACCAGAGGGACAAAGACAGCTTGGGGCTTCGAAGCTATAAAATAACAGTCAGCCCATCTGATTTTAAGTGCTTTAGACCTTATATCAATATTGTTCTTCCATCGGGGGAGTAAGAAGAGGGACTCATCTACCCCAACGGCAGAAGAAATCTTTTGGAAACAACAACAAAACCCCAGGCCTGGGTAATCCTCGTTAATAAAAACAGAGCTGCAAGTCAGATAGTGTGTACAAGCTAGAATCAGGCAAATCTATTCCCGTGGAGCTGTGAGACCAAAGAGATAGCAAAGTGCTCACAGAAGTATTTTGGAAGCTCCCCAAGCACATCCTTTTGTCATCTTCTCTTTTCTCTTTTAATTTGAAGGACTCGAGCCCCAAGTACTATATAATCCAGCTTGGATGTCCCACTCTGTTCCTCCTGTTATTTTAACTTTAGGCACAGCAGTCCTTTGAAAAAGTGCCCTGTTCCCACTGCCTGGGAGCTATGGGAAAAGCTATCTTGGTCCTATCAGGAATGTGCCTCGCCTCTGCCCTGCGGTTGTGCTGCCTTCGGAGAAACTGGTGTCATGAAGCACAGCAGAAGGACAGGCCACAGTGTTCCCTTGGAAGAGCAGAGGAAAGGCAGGGACAAGTGGATCAGGTTGTGCTGTCCCTTTGCTTCCTAGAGTTGGAGGAAAGCTGGAGACACCTGGCAGAGGGTGGGGAGGGGGGGAGTCCCGCTTATGTGGGATGGGAATGTTTTAAAGAGGTGGAAAGTTTGGGGCAACATGCAGTAGAGTTTTAGAAGACCCATGTCCCACACATTTATAACTAAATCGACACCTTTCTGGCTGGTCTCTGTTAACCAGCTCTCCACGAGATGTAATGGGAGCTTAGATACTTAGCACACAAGGATACATGGGCATGAAGACTCCTACATGTCTGTGTCCCCATCCAGAGCTGAAAAATGCCACCCTGAAGCTGGTGAGATGAATTCCCATCCACATGGCCAAACAGTTTCATGGGTATGGGAAACATGGAAATTACACAGCAAGGGTTGAGTGGGGAAGAGAAGGTTTTGTAACTTGGGTTTGCTGCAGGCCCTACCTGACACAGTTCCTGGAATGTTCATCTGTAAACCAAAATACTCAGTCCCCTTGCAGGTAGAAGAGCTTAAGCAGGAAAAGAGGAGCTCAATGAACAAGTACAGACCCGTGTTAGGAGCATCTAGTACCTGCCTTCCAGGTCAGGAGGGGTGTTAAGCTGAAGGTTCTTACATACTGAAAAGATACCTCTGGCATTCCCCAGACAGAGCCTCTACCCATGAAAAACCAGAGCATCCTGCCCCAGATTCCCTGACAGAGCTACAAGGAGTGACCAGGAGGGATGTGCTGAGGCCAGTCTCAGAGGATGAGTCTGTGCACTACTTTCCATGTCATGATTTTGTCTCTCTACTGATGCCACTGCCCTCCATCCCACTGAAGCCTCCAAACACTGCCCATACAAAAGAATCTCATGCCTGGGTGTCCGTCCATATGGGAATGGAAGATTTGGTCCCCCAGAAGCTACAGGAGGTAGCTCATCACCTACTGAACCAATTCATCAGGTGATATCCCTAAGGGAATTTCAAATATCACTACATGGCCCTATTTAGGCCTGACCATGCATGCACAACAACTTCTCATACACCCAAATCCAGCATCTCCATCTGATTTGCAGGTTCAGCTTGCAACACCTGGTTGTTCAAAGTGCAGAAATGGGCAGAGCTCCCTTCCCTTGGTGTTCATAGCAAAATTCTCACTGACCTCAGAGGAGAGGGACAGAAGTCACAGCATTTGGTGGTGGGTAATGCATAGAGAATTGATGAGGGGGGAATGACAGAAAATGGATTACCCAAAGCTACCCCAAGACACCATCATGGTCCCCTTCACCTCAGCCTCAAGCACATAGACTCTAATCCATGAGTGAAACTGCCAGGGACATTGCACTTGGCACCTGATACCTTCATCTGTGCAGAACTTGGTGGGTTCCAGTTTGGAAACACAGCCACTCTGAGAAGAGCTCTCCCTTGACTAGCTGTGACAGGATAGATCTGGTTAATCCTTTCACCAGGGTGCTAGGCCAGCTGCCAAACCTGCCTGTGGGGAAATCATCCAAACCTGACTCATCCTCAAGAAATTCAGATTGTTCCCTTTAGTTCCTTAGGTTATCAGTCGTCTTGCTTCAGTTCAGAGCAGGATTGATGGATGCAGGGAGAAGACAAAAGGAACCACATTTGGCCTGCTTCAGAGAAGAGGATGGCAGAGAAGTGATTCAGGACTGGCTAGTTACTTGCTCTCTATAGAAATCCATCTTCCACATGTGAAATGAAGGAAGATGTATCTCTTCAGGTGCTTCTGTCTTAAGGATCTGCCAAGAAAGCAGCTGCTTGAAGGGAACCTTCCACTTCACTTGCCATTTACTAAACTACCACAGGTGTATTTAGAGCACTTGTAAGACCAATAATACCTAGGAAGGAGATTTAGGAGTCCTTCTGACTGAGTAATGAACTGAGAACAAAGCAGATCTGAACATCACTTGCAAATACAGCCTCTTTCCAAACAATGGTGTATCAGAACAGTCCTAATTAGATCAAAGACACAAAAAGCAGGTCATAGCAACTAAAACCTAAATAGGAGGGCATGCTTATGTCATCATGTCCCACCCAAAGCAGTCAGAAGTAACCTTGGGAGGCCTGAGAACCAAAGGCCATTTCCAGTAACAGCACAAAGTGGCTGCACAACCCACATTTGGTCATCAGCCTCAGAGCTGTTGCTGGCAGTCACAAATAATTAACATCACTTTCCCATTAATCTGTGGCCCACACAGTCATTGGGTGCATGGAAGCAAAACAATGTGTTGCTGAGCTCTAGTTCTTTCGCCCCTTTTTACACCCACAGTCCTTTGCCAAAAGCTCCCAAAGCCATCAATGGGAAGAAATCAATAACAGGCTTGTGCTCACTTCCAGGAATTAAATGTATGCCTGTTTCTAGTAAACTCCTAATGGAAAGACTTTGGCCTCATTGCTCAAGCACACAGAAACTCTTCAGACAGTGCAAATTAACAAGCTCCAAGATATACCAATGAACAAGCTATTTCTTAAACCTTTTGTTGCTGCCTTTTGTGTTCATACATCTTCTTTAAGGGCTGGAGGCTGTGATGACAGTGTGATGGATACCACCACTCACATAAGCAGATGGAGGGAGCTTGGCACTTGCTCTTCAGCACACGTCAGCCAGGCTTCCCCAACACAGCCCCTCCAACAGGCTGGTTCAACAGTGCAAATGGTGATGTTAGAGGCTGAGTGCACATTAGAAAAGAAGCTTATGCAGAAGGTGAGTCAAAGTGATTTGAGTCCCAGCTCAGGTTTTGGTTGTTTTTTTTTCTGGGAATTCTTCTGGGAAACTCTTTTACATAGAATGACTATTCTGGAGAAGACAAGGAGAAGCAGCTACAGCTCATGTAAAGACACAAAGTCCTCTGACAGATGCTGTACTCATGTCACAGTGCATGACTCATTGCCTGCCATAATTCATGTTGAAGGACCTGTGCTGAAGCTGAAGAATCCAAAGGAAAAACTCCCACTGATTTCAAAGGGAGTAGCTACAAACAATTAACTCATCAATTGCATCATTAATGTTTCCATTGTTACTCATCAACAAGGTAGATTGTCTAGGAGTCTACCTAAGCCCAGCAGGCCAATTTGAGCCCAAGAAAGCCCTGGCTATTCCTCTGCTGGCTGTGCCACTTCACATAAAAAAAAAACCACATTATTTTCTTTCTAAACATCTCAGCTCATTCCAGCCATAAATCTTTGAGTTCACTACACTCTTAGAGTAAACTGGCCAAGGAACAGCTGGGACACAGTTAATGAGAGCAGGGCAGGCAGCATTTGAGGCAGTGAAGCTGGAAATTACAGGGAATAGCTTTTTTTTCCCCCCTTTTTCTAAATCCCTTTAATGACAAAATTAGTGTATTACCAGAGATAGTCAGCACTGGTGATGTGCCCACGTACGAATTGTGTTTTGCCTGTCAAATTCACTTTAAGTAGCCAAAGTGCAGGTGCACAAATGGCCAACTTTGCACTGAGCTGGTGTTCCCATGGTACACAGCTTCTGTCAAGGTTGGGAACAGCTCTGCACACCAGCCCAGCTGCTGTTGGCCTCGTTGCTATGCTGCAGGGCATCCATCCCATTGCACTGCAAGGACGGGAGCAGGTGGTTCCCTCAAGAACCTGACCTCCTCCATCAAAGGTTAAACCATGGAAAATTCTCAAGTACCAGATGATCTACTTCTTGCCAGTCAAGGAGTTAGTTATGTGGGTCCTTCTCTGGCCAATTAACTAGGACTTATATGAGTTGCCCTGCTGACTAATGGAAAGTTAAGGTCTCTGAAGGTTGGGCCACCAAACCTTAAAACCACTGCTTTGTCATTTTGTCTGAGACCCTTTGGGCAGCACAGGACACTGGTGCTGAGTTTTCATTTTTCTTTTTAACCTTGATTTTAACCAGTATTGAAGAGCAAGACAATGGAAGAAATCTAGTAAGGGTATTTGAAATGGGCATGGAATTTTACACAGGACAGAACTCCCAGAAATAGCTCCAAAACATACTGCTTTAAAAAACTTAAAATAACAGATTTTATTGGTGCTAGAAGGGTGATTTCTCAGGGCTTTGTTTACTGTGGCAAGCCTAGTAGGGAGGGAACATGTATTCCTACAGAGCAGAAAGCAGGAGATGTGCCATTACACAGTCAAAGAGCACATGAGACCAGGATGCTCCACTCCTGGAATATGGTTTCACATTTCCCTGGGTCTGGGTTGATACCTACATTTCTGCAAAATGGAAAAGGAGGGAAAGAAAAGCTCTTAGCAAAACAAGCTGCCCAAGTTCTCACCATCCTCACCCTGAAGTCCTTTTTTTTTTCCTGCCCACAGAAGTCTGCGAGCAGCAACAGAAGGAAAACAACCCCTGAATGCAACCTTCAGCTCAGGAAAATGTGTACTGGGAAAAATAACCCCTGGCAGAGCTCTGAATGAACCATTATGTCTTTATGAACCATTGTTTCCCCTATTGATGGACCAGCTCTCATTCACAAAAAGCTGCTTTTGCATGGTGAGAGGAAAAAACCAGATTTGAAAACACAGAAGTGTGTGTGGTTAGTGCTGGGAGAACCCAGCTGTGATTTATCCTGAACAGCTGCATAGACAGCATCAAAACCTCCTCATGGACAAATCCACTCACTGCCTGTTTTGGTCCCTTATGCCTGTAAACTTTGTTCTCTTCCCTCCCACCAATCTCAGAGATAAAGCATTGAAGTGGAAAAATGCTGAACACTGACCTATTTCAGCACCTCAATTGATCAGTTGGCCAAGTGACCCAAGTCCATTGGCCATTCAGCTTGGGAGAGGGTGCTGGGGCTCAATTTGGTTGTACTTGGCAGAACCTTGAGCCCTCCTTCTGCACCCAGTTAAGGTATGTGGGAGCCCATGCAATCAAAGACTAGCAAGCAGAGGTCAAATTAGCACCTCTAAAATGGCATCTGCACTTAGGAGTCTCCAAATCAGGCTGAATCCAGCTGTGTGTGCTATGACAAGATCAAATGTGCAGTGATGTCTGAGATAATTTACTAAAACCTACACTCACACAGGGCTAAGAGAGAAGAAACAAGTCCTACTAGACACTTGTGAGCTTCATCATCTCAAGTGTGACCAGGATAAGAGATGTCTTATGTCCCTTCATGTTCATGTGCCTAGGTTGGGGTTTTTTTCCTGTCTTTTTCACTAGGAGCCTGAAGATACCTGCTCAAGTCTAGAAATACCTGTGTTTTCAGATCTGGCCTCACCAGACCCATTTTACCATTGAGCCTTGCTAAGATCAGTGGTTCTGCCAAGAGGCAGATCAGCACAACCAGACCTACATAGGAGCAGCCAAAGGATGAAGACCTGCTTATTCAGATTTATTGGTTTTTTTATCTAATAGCTCATAAACTCACTCAAAATAGGGAGATAACTCTTTTTCTCACTACAAATCTCCCAGTTAAATTCCCTTCAGCCAGTGGTACTCTGTGTAGTAGCTAGTAGACCTCATTCCCCAGACACCTCTGAGAGCCTTAGCCAGGATATGCCACAATTCCCTTTAAATTCAACACTTTCATGGTCATAAGATCACCCTGAACAACCCTCACACCCTCAAAAAGTGGTGAAACATTGTAAAAATCCCTGGTGGGTACATGAAGAGTTAATATTCCTGCTACCTGGGAGGTTATCACTAAAATGGGATCCCTACCCAGGAATGATGGCTTATGGGCACAGCTCCACTGTGGTGGTTTCTTCAGAACTAGTTGGTGTGCCTTCTTCTGCTCAGGAGGTCCATTTGTAGTAAAAATCTATAAATAGCCTGATAGGTTGGGAGAAGAAATGAAAAAGGGCCACTGCTGGGTCATTTAATGTATAGACAAATGCACGTTCATTCCATCTGCCATGCAAACCTCAACTGTTCCAGTTTATCATTCCCTGCCAAAAATGCTCTTACAGCAGCTTGAGATTTCAGCTTTATTCCTGTTTCTGACTAACCCCTGGATGGATTTTTCAACTCGGAAAAAGGAAATAAAAAGCAACTTTATGTGCTCTCAAATGAAGCTTAGAAAGTTTAACACATTTCTAAGTATAGACATGGTGATTTATGAGGACCTCTTTTTCTGCTTTTTATAAGACTGTCTTTCTTCAGCCACAAGCTATGTATTGGTTCTGACAAGAACACCAGAAATCTTAGCAATTTTTTGCATTATTTATGAGAAAGAGCTTGTGAGCCAGTGGCCAAGAAACTGCACTTATTACTTGGGTCTGCTGCAGAATTTAAAAGCTTTTTCTTCCTGTGTCTCTTCTTGCCTGTAGTGATGGCACATTAGGGTCAAAAGCTCTTTTCTCACTGCTCATTTTCAAATAAACCAGTGCAGTACATTTTGGGGGTACCAGATGATGCCTTCTTGTCAATAACCCTTGCTCCCTGCAAGGTTTTATTGCTACAGCTTCCAAGGGTCAACCAACTCAAATCAGTGTCATCAGGTGATGAGGTTGTTTATGGGTGTTGGTGCTGGAGTCATACAAACTCATCTCAATGCTTGCTCCCAAGAGCTTACAACCAATGGTTTGCATCAAGGTATCATACAGATGGTCTAACAGGAGATGACAGACCAGTTGTGTTGAAAGCTGGACAAATGCATCATAGAAAGGTGACCTGTGACTTGGAGAGAGCAGAGGTCTGACTGTGGTTGTGAAGCAGCACTGGGGCAAGCACCATGTTCACCCTGGTGTGAAGCTCTAAGATCTGAGTGCTCAAGAATTTGCATCACACTATTGGAGTGAAAGAGTTTTCACCAACTTAACAGAAAAGTACCAGCATTTAGGGCATGAAAAGCCTTACTTTGGAATTCCTGGAAGTTGTTTGGTCACACAAAGAAATCTGGCTCTGCTCCCAGCCAGAAAGAAGCCATAAACATAGGTGTGATTAATCTGCTGATTAATTCAGCATTAACAATCCCACTCCCTGGTTCCACTTTCTAACAGTGTTCTCCAAAACCCTCACAAGCATCAGTCCTTTACCTCCTCTGAACATGTGTCCATGTGGGCTGCAGAGTGGATGTGCTGAGGGATAGATGTGCACACCATGCAGCAAAAATCCCAGCATAAAATCTGAGCTTTAATCTGACAAAGCAGGATCTCCACAGGAGACTCTCCTACCTTCCAAGTGTCTAGAGGGATAAGTTATTTAGGTTCTGGGATCTGAATACAAGATGCTGTGACCTGTAAGCCTGTAAAAGAGTGATCTGCATGCATAGACAGACATATCCAGCTGCACACATCTACAACTGCATGGCCCATGGAGCACATGTCTTTAAAGCCATCCTTTGAGATGTTAAAAGCAAGTCAAACTAGCATCTCTCTATTCCCTCAAAGACAGATGCTGGCCCTGGCACATATGCAATAAAACCAGGCAGTTTTGTCCACGTGGCATTGAGCTGGGGAACTAGACCTCTCTCAGCAACTCAACATTCCATCTCCCTTTGAACCATCACTCAGATGCAAACAGCCAATAAAGGTGAGGAAAATCAGGGCTTGTGTGCTCCCAGTCAGTGAGTGTGCTGGTGCAGGTGGGAAAGCAGCTCTCTGTGCAGATGGGAAGCTCAGGTAGGTGACCAATGTACCCACATCCAGGTGATGAGCTCCACCCAGGGTCAGCGTGGTCAACAAGCACCCCTTCTTTCAGCATTAGCCCGTAAAACCTCCCACCACTGGCTGCCCACATCACAACAACTCATCTCCAGCTCATCCTCACTCCTCTCCCTTTCCTACCCCTCCCCTCCCCCCTGAAGACATCCTTTTACCAAAAGGAGCTGTGGAGGCTCCAGAAGACACTGACGTCAATGTAAAAGTAAACCAAAGCAGCCTGGTCCCTGGATCATCTCCGCACCCAGCCGAGCGCCAGCGAGCGAGCGCACGCTCGCTCAGTCAAGGAATCTGGGAGCGGGCTCAGGGATCAGCAGCTGAGCCTTCTCATTCAGGCTGTGTGAGTACTGGCTGAGGCATGCTTCGGGCTGGGAGGGAGCTGGGAGAGGGAGGGAGACTCACCAGCTGCAGCTCCAGAAGGCAGCAGTCCCAGCTGGGCTGAGGATGGAGGCATGCGGATGGGGTCAAGAGCAAAGCACGTGGGTTTGGGTGCTGTTTGGCTCCACATGGGTGGGAAGAGCACTGGAGAGGAGCTTTTCTTATGCTGGGTGCTGCAGGAGTAGAGGAGGGATGGGGAGTTTAGGATTGGTGCAGAGAACCCTCACCTGGAAATGTGGGTTTTTCTAGATCCAACGGATCCAGTTGGATGTCAAAGTGCATTTGTGCTGGTCCCTTATCTCAGTGACATGCATGTGAGGACTGCAGGCTGCAGTCTTCTTTATTCTGTAATCTTCAGTATTTCTGATCTATCTCCATATACTGACCACCTCTGTTAAGACCAGCACACATAGGCATCCTGCAAATGTCCCTGTGTAGAAAAGCAGAGCTAAACATGAGGCTTTTAGACACAGGCCATGAAAAAATGATCTGAAAGGACTCAAAGAAATTTCCAATCTATGGCTGGGAAGTAGAAAACTTTCCCTGGAGAAACAGTATAGAAGTGTGACTGGCTTTAGGTGCTGTGTGAAGTGGGGGAAGCAGCTGGACCAGAGCTGGAGTGAGAGGGATGAATGGGCCCCACTGGCAAGTCAGTGGCAGCTGCACTGTGTCTGGTCACAGTGCATCATACAGAGACTATCTCCCATGGTTTACACCAGCCATACTCTGGCAGCATGATGAATTGGGCAGGGCAGCTCTCTGGGCTCCTTTCAGCTGTGTTTGGGTAACATGAGGCACCATTTCTTTTAACATTTCTCACATGCCAGGGTCAATTCCCCTTCTTCAGCAAAAAGTCAGCCTTTTTTCTGAAATGGCAGCTCCTTTAGCAAAGCTGAAACTCTGCCATTCAGAAATAAAAGAGAGTGGGCATAGGAGTTTAATCCCTATTATGTGTGCATGACAGTCCCAATTGAAAACCACTGGGGCAAATGCCTCTGTCACCCGTGTTTAGATGCAGTGCTGCAGCTCAGCTCACTGGGCAAAACCCTCCCTGAGTGGGGGGAAAAACTGGGCAGCTATGATAAAAAAAAAAAATAATTAAAAAAATACCCAAAATGCCCATGGCATCCATGTTGTGGCATCTGCTGGCACAAGTGAGGGCAGAAACCTGCCTTTGGTGGAAACCTAAGAAAGTTTTGTCTCCTTTGTGCACAGAAATCTCTGCCAACTCACAATGAGAAAGAAATCTCCTTCTCCCTCCTTTTTCCAAGGGCATGTGGCAACTTCACAATGCAACTGAGCAGCTATTTTATCAATGTTTCAGTGCATTTTGCTTCACTCTGCTCCAGCTCCATCTCCCCAGTGCACATTTCTTCCATCCCAGCAGAGCATAAAGGTACCAAAAGCACTCTCCAAGACTTCCTTCCCCTGTTTTTGAAGAGGGAGGCAAAGGCCAAGGAAGGAATTGTACACGAAACGTCGCTCACAGCACGTTCTCCTGGGGCAGAGCAAGAGGAACAGGGGAGGCTGCTGAACAAAACAATAAATCCCACCTCAGGCACGTACAGCAGCACTGCAGCTCTGCTCCCCTTATGTGCATTCTGCCCTGGGGATGATGTAGTTCCCACAGTGACATGGACTGTCCAGCCCCAACATCCCCTTTCACAGAGGAAGGCCAAGCCCTGCACTCCAACTTATCAGAAGGGCTGTGAGATTTTGGGTCTCTCCATTTTTTAATAGGCTGGAGACGTGGAAACAAGGGAAGTTTGGCAGGCAGGTACTCAGCACGTTTAGGGAAACCTCACCCTTTAAGGAGATGTGAGTCCCAACATCTAAAAACAGAGACATCCAAATTCCTGAGCTCTTTTTCAAGTGGGAGCCAAAAATCCCCCCATGGGAGTAAGGTTCTAGCAAACACACAAAAGACACATTGTTTGGACTTGACTTTACACCACAGACTGTTAGAGCAGGTTGCTATAAATGCCCAGTTGCTAATTTAGGGGGAGGTGAGACAAATATTACCTAAATGTGCACATTAGTGAATCATCTTTGATGCCTAAGGTAAAGTCTACAGCTCTTTCTGAGCAACATCTGCTGCTTCTCAGCAAGCCCATCTCTAAATATTATAAGGACTCTGTCATCCCTTCTTGCTCTTTCTTTTACCTTTCCCCCAGTTTTCACACTTGCATTTTAAGTTGTAGCTTTTGGCTGTAGATTTTGCTCCCAATTACAGAAAGCTGAGCACATCCTATTGACAGCTTAGCAGAGAAACATTTCCCATCCAGTAAATCCTAGAGAGGCACAGCAGAGTCCAGCTAAGCATGACAAGGTCCAGAGACAGAAGCAGTTGTGTGGAGGTGAAGGGTGAGTCAGGGGAATGGCAAATGGCTTCACCCAGGGCCAGAGCAAAGTGGATGAGTAAAGCTGTGGGGGTCAGATGGGAGCAGACTAAGATGGCTCTAACACCCAAAGAAATGATGTCACCCATCAGGAGGGCACTAACCAGGATAACACCACCTGCTGATCAATCTCAGTGTGATTTTTGCTGGGATCAATACACCATTAGTGTATAGACACCACAGAATGGATTTATAACCTCTTATGCATAATCCATAAAATACATTTATCACAGGCTGAAAAGCACCACTAAAACCATTATCACACAGCAGAAAGGATGACTTCTTCCACCTTGGTGCAGAAGGATTTACTGTTAACTGTCCCCTCCTCTTCATGGCTTCACCCACCTTCCCTTACAAATATCTGCCAACCTTGGGGGAATTTCCCATCATTTTAATGATGGTCCAATAGACAGCTCCCCATCCTTGCACACACTGAGGTTCTCAGCCCTCTCTATGGGACACCTGGGGGGATGGATATGAGTCTCTTTGGGGAGCTGCCCCATAGGAAAACTATCACAAGTAGACTTTGGTCTCATGGAAGAGATTGGGAATGCTTTGGAGTTTTTTCCCCTATAACCATCACAGCCTGACCTGTCCTTGCCTATCCCAGCAAGGGGGCTTATCAGGATTAGCAGGTTTACTAGTGGGACATCTAAAGTGATGCAATTTCATCCTCATGCCAAGTGTCCTCTTCTGGCAGGTTAGAGAAAGCTGGGTTGTCATGCCAGCTTTCACCTGCTTGGCACTCTCAGAGTTGCAGTTCCCCTGCAGTCAGGCTGGCTCCTTCTGCCCTGCTTGCAAATGCCAAGCAATACATCTCTGAGAAAAATCCAGGCTGCCAAGCCATGTTATGCTGTCTCCAGCTACCAATTATGTGGATAAATTGATTGTCATTAGAGTGATGAAGCAGCTCAACAAATAAACTTTCAGGAACAAGGCAGCCTATTTTTCAACACACCAGCCTCAATGCTTCCTGCTGCTTTGATCAAATCCACAGAAAATTACCTCTAGGCTGCACTTGGAGACACAGAATTGTGAAGGAGCAAGCCAGTGAGGGACAGAGATTTTTTGATACACCAATAACTCCACATCTGGACACTGTCATGCAAGGCAGGTTGAGCAGATACTTTCCAAAGGGGTCCCAGGCTGAGCTGTGGAGAAGGCTACACAAGACAGCCCAGGGAAACACGCTGCCCCAAGCTCCCACCACCCACAAAGAGGTTTGGTGGTGTTGGCAGTAGCACAAAAGCATTGCCCACCTGTGTCTCAGATTCAGGTCAGCAGTACAGAGGGAGATGGTTGTCACATCCCACTGTTGAGTGAAGCCACCATGAAGCTCACTCTGACCAGCAGCTGCCTCAGAGGATACTCAGGACTGAAATAGCAAGGGGCAGATGTCAGGAATCAGAGTCAGTGGCGGGAGAGGGAAAGGAAAGGGAGTTGTGCTGCCTCTGGCCCTTGACTAGATTAGGTCTGTCTCATACCAGAGCTGTTCATCTCCCACTCACACCAGTATTAAGTTCACCCAGAGAATGAGTTACTAAGACACAGGCAGCAATAAATCCCAGTGGCACGATTCCTCTTGAGCAGCTTACCTAGGGAAGTGCAGGATTGTTTTAAACACACTGAGTTATTAATACACTCGGGATGGCTCAAGCCACTAGTTCTTGCCCAAGGGAGTTCAGCAGTGGGGCTCAGCATCTTGACTCCCAGTATTGGGACTGATATATGACTAGCTGTGATCAGATGGCATAGCTAAAAATATAAAGCCTGCAGTTTATTTTTCTTGGAAAATGGAAAGACACTTAAAGAAGCACAGCCCAATTTAGCAACCACAGCAGGCTGGATTTTTGCTTTAAAGAAGCCAGCAGAATTTGCCCAAAATAAGGTGCCATTTAGGTTGTGTTACAGCCATGGGATTAACCTGTGACTCTAGCACCACAGAGGATCCTCCAGTTGCTGCTGTGTTTCTGACTCTGTATTAAAGGGATGGGATGGCTGGTCATAGGATTCTTCTTATCCAGAGGAGGTCTCTACACTGGGATCACCACAAAATGGGCTGGTCATTTAGTTAAAACATGAATTAATGAACTAAGTTCTGAGAAATTAACCTGCTTTGCATCATAGTCAGGGAAGCTGCTGCAGAGATCTCAGCACCTGTTATCATTCAGTCACCTCTTCTCTAGATTAAACAAGCCAAGCTCTCATCTGTCCTGGTGTGTTTGCTGGAGCTCAAGTCATTCCCACTGCTTTAGTCTGAACCTTTTCCAAGGCAGAGACACATTCCCCTCTCATTAGGCCTTTTAACACTGTTTATTACATTTCATAGTGCTTTTGCAGAAAAAGATCTCTCCAGATCACACAAAGGACATGTCAAATAGTACCTGACAGCACCTCCTAAAGTAACGAAGAGTGAAGCTAGCAGTAAAAAGATGTCATGGAAATTAATGACTCAGCAGTAGCAGGTTGAGTTTTGCTTCTAATAAAAAAAGGTGGCCTTTGAGGTCATACACACAAGCTGGAGCAGGGCACTGGTCTTCCCTCCATCATACTATCCATTGTCTATACCTCAATGAGTTCAAGGCCTCCTTGATAACCAGTGGTGACAAGCTGTTCCTGTCTATTCTTTCATTCCAGTCAGAGAAAATATTTCTCAGGATTTTTGAATTGGCACATTTCCACCCAGCTGGGGTCCATTTTGCCCCATATGAGAGGAGAAAGGACTCATAATCCTATAGTAAAATGTACCTACAAAACAGTGCCTTCTGGATTCTGCTGCCCATCCATCTGTCTTCAAGAGAAAAATTCTTACTCTGGCACTGCAATTTCCAGTAAGAAACCCCTTTAAATCTTGTGGACGATTCCTTTCTTCCCTTCCTGAAAACCTCTCAGGGCACATCTGCACTTTGTGCTTAGAAGGGTCATTTCAACATTAGGGAAACTGAGACACCTCCCCAAAAAGTGGGGTTTTGTCCCTAGTGAGGCCCCTCACACAAGTTGCCACGGGAGCAGGGACTGTCTGCAGGGACAGGAGCTGCAATTCCAAACAGCTGAGAACACAAAGGAAAACAACCCCTCTGAAATAACAGGCAAAAAAAGTCAACAAATGTACCAGCCTCTTCCAGGGGCATCAAGTTTTGGGAATCACTTGTAACCAGACAGCAGCAGGGTGGGGCTTTTTTCTCTTCAAATGGGGCCCTTTTTCTTCCTGCTCCTATACAATTTTTCATCACTGTGGCATTTCCTATGATAATCCATCAGATTTATGCTGCCCAGTTCCAGCTCAGAGCACTGCTGAGCTCTGTGCATGTCTAACAAAAGACAGACCTGTCCTGAGCCCTCCACAATCCCTACAGACCAGGAGAACAAAGGGGATGGGAGATGAGGATTAGCATGTTTACAGAGAGATCGGGGAGGGGACGGCCTTCTCTAAAGCCATTTGAGAAGCCTGGGTCCAAGGACCAGATTTTCTGAGTTGCAGGCATCCTTCCTCCCAGGCTGGGCTGCCTGTATGGCAAAGGACACTGGCCATTGAACAGATGGCCCTGGAAACACCCCCTGCCCTTGCCAGGTTTGTGTTTGCTGCTAAATCAGTGCAGGTGAAGATGCCAGACTGGTCCCCTAAGGTTCCTACCACTTCCCACTGTCCTCTGCAGCCTCACAGGGCACAGCACACCCCACATTCAAGGGATTCTGGCACAGCCCTGCCACCCTGGGCTTCCCACCTCCTCAGCACAAATGCAGAGCACTCAGAGCTCCCCAGGGGACCTCTCGACCACCCTTGAGCCATGTCCCAGTGCAGGCACATTCCTGCTCCTGATTCCTGCTTTACAGCCCTTGAGCCAGAGCTGCTTTGCCCAGCTCTGACCTCCCCCAGGGCACGTGTGCCCAAGTGATGCCAAAGCCCTGCCTGAGCAGCTTTTCCCTCCAAGCACCAGTGTCCCTGTGTGCCCAGTGACAAACAAATCTGTCAGGAACTACTTTGCTGGGAAGGAGGAGAGCTCTGCTGTGAGGTTGTGACACTGGACCTTGTGTTCTTGGCAATTAGTTCCTGAAGCTTTGAAAAAATCAAGAAGAGAAGAGTTGGCTGCAGGGCAGAGCTGGGGTGGGGGGGCCATAAAGGTCAGAGCAGGACCCTGCAAGGGATCCCAATTCAGGTTGGATTACAAGGGGTAGCCAAAGGATCTTTATGGCTCATTTTCTTGGTGCCTTGTCTGAGGAATCTAGTCAGAATCTCACTGTTGGGAGAGCTGTGGTGACCTGGGCATATGGGATGGAGGGATCCTGACTCTCTCCTGCAGGGTACATTTGTACCAGGGGAGGGCACATTTAACTTCACACCCCTTGTCATGCAAGAGCTGGAGAAAGGTAGGACCAAGGTACTCCAAACCAGTCCCCCTAGAAAGACCTCAGGATCCCCTAAAGTTTGCTCTTTGTGTCCTGCACATGCCTTCATTTTTCTTTCAACTCAGCAGGTCCATCAGCAAAAATGCCATGGTCTGGAGGGAAAAAAAAAATAAATGGAGGGGGAGGCAAGGGTTAGAAAAGTCAATTCCCAAATATGCATCAGGCAGGAGGGAAACTGGCTCCTCCACTTTCTCCCCTGTGCCTGACTCACCCAATGGGAGCTGTGACTGTCACTTGGGAAGCACTTGTCCTGCCCTGTTCCTCAGCAACAGACAAACCACGGCTGGATCCCATCAGCAGAGGCTCCCTTAGGGCAACTGTCTGATCTCCCTCCTTGTACAAATACACAGGGGGGAGCCCGTTCAGAGGCAGGGCCACATGCTAATGGTGGCCTCTGGCCTTTGCAGTCCTCTGAGGACAGTGAGCAGCAGCCCAGCAAGCACTGGGAAGAGCCTGTGATCTCAAGCAGTTGACAGGGGATGTCAACTGCTCTCTGCTGAGCTTCTTATGTCAGGTAGGTGCAGCTGCCTCTAGACCCTGCTGAGATGCCACTACAGAGGCAGCTGGACCATCTTTTACATCTCTCCACAAGCCCCTGTTGCCCATGCTGAGAGTCAGGCAATCAGCCCTAGGGGTGTTAAACACGACCAGGGGCAGTGATCCAAGCCCCCCCTTCTCCAGGCAGAAGCAGCTCATGTTTCTTTGCCTCTTTGGTGTTTCTGCCTCAGCATTGCAGCAAAGAGATGCAGATTCTGTGTAAAGGTCAGTGTGGAGGTCTTTGATCTTTCCCTATAGCTTCTCCAGCTATCACCTTAGGCATAGCTAGCATGAATGTTTCAGGGTTCAGATCCCAAAGGAGTCTCTGATCTCCCAGACACCCCAGCATGGCACACCCAGATCACCACGAGAACAGACAAAAATGACCTCTCAATAGGCCAGGAGCTGAATCCAGTTCCTGCACTGGCAGCAGAACAGGCCCAAGAGAGGGACATGGAGCAACCCCAGCCCCGATCCTCTGGAAACTCTCTTTTCCTTGCAGACTCTGCTGTGGCCACCCAAGCCTTTTTTCTACCACAGGCTTGCTGCACTCACCCAAATTCCAGCAACCCTAAAGGGACCAGTTTTGACTCAGCTTGAGTAAATGGGGTTCTGCAGAGCCAAATCCAGCCCTTGAGCTCCTTCCCATACTTGTTCACAAGGCCTCCCAAGAAGATTGCTATCCACAGCATGAGCAGGACACAAGCAGGTTGTTGAACAAGGAGTCAGGAGTTTTCCTTCACCCTTCTCAGCTCTACAATGCCCCAACAGCTATAAGTTGTTCCCACCACATATCAGCTTCTCTCCCCACTGCTGGCAGAGGGCTGTAAAACTTAGAGCAGGTGCTTTCAACCACAAGGCAGGACCTGCCAGATCCCTGCCCTGCTCCATTACAGTCTGCAGCAGGGCTGGGACAGAAGCCAGTGTTTTGTTCCTCATCCTTTGACTAAGTTCCCACACTGCTGTCCAAGAGTTTCCAGGGGAAGGCAACATACGTCCCACTCATTAACAATGAGGAAGTGTGATGGGATTGAAGCACCAGCCCTTTGCAAGGAGGGAAATTCCTACACATTTAGAGTCTTGGTGTCTACAAATTTCCCCCTAAACTTAAATGCCCTGTGCTGCATCCTCTGTAAAAGGGGACTCCTAGAAGGGGGTCCAGCACAGCTTCTCCACCCTTCTCCATCTGTAAGAACCAATTCAGTTATCTGGGTTGATTCTGCATTCCATGAGAATCAAGACTTTAAGGTTCATAGGTGTTTCTCAGAACTTAAGGCCTGAGGACCTTCTGGGGCAGATTTTTCTAAAAGATTCACTGGGGAGGGTAAAATGAATATAAGACTCTCCTCCATGACATGATTTGCCATGGCAAAGGGTTTACTCACATGGCAAGGAGAGGAGTTCTGAGTTTGAGTACTGATTGGTCTGGGTCTAAAACCTTCCAAGTGGAAGCTCTCCTTTGCCTCCAAAGAGGACAAATAATCTGTGAGTTGTTCAGTATAAAAAAAGCCTAAATTCAGTTATCTAGAAAAAAACAAAACACAACCCAAGCATGTTCAGACAACATTCTGGTTTAGGTCCTTACAGAATTGGACAGAGACACCCTAAAAGCTGATTCAGTCATGTGCCTGGAGCCCATCTCAGCTGTGCCATGCTGTCCCCAGTCTCTTCCCTTGCAGCAGGGGATGAAAGAATCCTCAATTCCCCTTTTTAGGGCCACAGAAATTATGTAAGGGTTGGAGCACCTCTCCTGTAAAGGCTGAGAGTGTTGGGGTTGTTCAGCCTGGAAAAGAGAAGGCTCCAGGGAGACCTTATTGGAGTGTTTCAGTACTATAAGAAAGATGGGACAGGTTTTTTTAGTAGGGCCTGTAGCAACTGAACAAGGGATGATGGGTTTAAGCTGAAGTAGGTACAGACTGAATGCAAGGAAGAAATCTTTTACAGTGAGGGTGGTGAGACACTGGAACAGGTCTCCAAGAGAGGTGGTCAATGCCCCATCCCTGGAAACATTCAAGGTCAGGTTGGGTGGGGTTCTGAGCAACCTGCTCTAATTAAAGATGTCAGGGGGGTTGGACTAGATAGCATTCAAAGATCCCTTCTAACCCAAACTATTCCATGGTTCTATGAGTCTGAATAGGACTGGAAAATATACCCTCCTTCTGACAAAAAACCAAGATAATATCTTCCCATGGTCATGAGTAGTATCAAACTTCTGACAACCTCCTTCAGAGCCCTCTGGCCTCCTGCTTTGCTGCTAGACTTTTAAACAGAGCCCAGTCTCATCCTTATTTTACATGGCATGGTTAAGAGATTGCTAGGAATTATTGTGGGCAATCAGCACCCTTACCTGCTGTAACCTGTAACCTCCTCCTTCTACAAGCTAATTTCATCTGAGTCAATACCTTCTGTCACCAACAATCTCAAAACATTTGCTGTAATATTTAATACCTCTGCATCATTTCCTATCTTTGCATATTCAGCAAACAAGCTTGATTTTTTTTTCCACTTACAGCTTCACATTTTTCTCCTCTTTTCCCCCTCCCTTTGGGAGGGGGTGATAAATGATCAAAAATCAAGATATGACAGAAGC
Source organism: Corythornis vintsioides (assembly GCA_025447755.1). Lineage (NCBI taxonomy): Eukaryota > Metazoa > Chordata > Aves > Coraciiformes > Alcedinidae > Corythornis > Corythornis vintsioides. The sequence goes on along the minus strand of JAOEGS010002010.1, from coordinate 46,908 downwards.
TCTTCATTCATCAGCTACGACTGCAACTCCTCCTGAAGTCAAGTGTGGGAACTGTGTCTGGGACAAAACATGGCCCTGAGCCCGGATGTGGCTTCTCCACCTTAACAGCAGCATCTGCTTCCCAATATGGCAAGTTCTGCACTGGCTCAGGCACCACTTGAAGCTTTGCAGCTGTTACCACTCCGAGACAAGCTCTAATTCCAGCAAGGAGGGAGAGGCCTGGAGAGTGGGGGAGTGCAGGGAGCTCGGTATCCTGCACACAAGGATGGGAACAAAGCTCTTGTGCAGCATACTGAAGCACAAAACTGGGCCAGGCCTTGAATAAGAAGGGTCAAGCAGTCCCTGAGCAGGTGAACAGAGCAGATATATCAATATCTCATCCAGGAGAAAAGTCTCTTTCTGTTAATCCTGCATTTTTAACTTCAGAGAGTCATGGTTTGAGCCCAGCCAGTCACAAAGCACCAGGCAGATGCCCCCTCATTCCCACCCCCCTCCAGTGGGATGGGGAGAAGAAAATATAACCAAGAGCTTGAGGGTCAAGACAAAGGACAGGGAGAGCTCACTCACTGATTAGGGTCACGGGCAGAAAACAGACTTAGGGAAACAAGTTTAATTTAAGCAAAGCCACCACCAATTGAGTCAGAGTAGGACACACAAGCAGTGTGTCCTGTTCCCCCCACCCCTCCCTTCTTCCAGGGCCCAGCTCTGTTCCTTGCTCCCCTCCAACAGTGCAGGGGGACAGGGAACAGGGGCTGCACTCAGCACAAGTCTGGATTGGTTCTTCTGCTCCATCCTCCTCAGGAGGAAAATTCACAGCCCTCCCCTGCTGCAATGGGGCATTCCTCCCATGGAACACAGGTCTCTATTAACTTATCCTACCCATGTGGCTGCCTTCTGCAGTGCTCCCAGCAACAAACCACTCCAGCACAAGCTTCCCTCAGAGTCATGACCTTTTCCAGAAGCAGCACCCTGCTTCACCATGGGCCACAGAGGGGATTCTACCCCACCATTGATCTCTGAGGGCTGCAAGGGCTCAACTTACCATCTCAACACAAGCTTCAGGGGAATTGCTCCTTTGGTGTGCCTCCCCCACCTCTTACTGACCTTAGTGTCCACGTGGTTTTCTCTTTGAGGTCTTCTTCTTCCTCTCCAAGGCAAAACAGCTTCCAAACCAAAAGAATCCTTCCAAACCAAAAGAATCCTTCCAACCCTTTTTCCCCTCTTAAATATGTTATCACAGGGGCACTGATTGGTTCTGCCTTGGCCACAGGTGGATCCAACTTGGAGCTGAGGGAGCTTCTTGATTTTCTTAAAGAGATCACACCACTAGACCTCCTCTGCTATTAAAACCCCTCCAGACACAACCCCAACCTGGTCATTTTCAGTTTTGCATTCTTTGCAGTTCTTTCACTCTAAATATAAAAGTTTTGTTAATAGGGTGGAGGAAACCTGATGTTTACTGCTATAGACAATAAGAACTATAGGGTCCAAGTCCATCCGGCCTAACATTGGTCTATAGTTGGGTTTTTTTCCCCTTTTCTTCTCCTGTTTCACTCCCTGGAAGGAAGTGTAAGGTGAGTTTATTACTCAGACAGGACTCAAGGAGGCTTTTCAATCACACTTGCTTTCCAAGCCATGAGGAAGTGAAAAACAGAAGAAAGCCTGAGCATGAGTCTGAGCTGTAGGTCAGTT
>JAOEGS010002010.1:0-45116 GCA_025447755.1 Corythornis vintsioides | reverse complement strand
GTTTCAGGGGACACATATAGTCAAGGATGATGTTCCTGAAACTGGGGGAAGAATCTCTCCCTTGATGTGAGGAAACTCAAAATAGAAAATCAATAAAATAACCAGACAAAAAAGATCAGCTCAGTCTTCCTGGGAAAGATCCAAGGGTGAAAGACTAATTCCAGAAAATGAGGTCAACCTTCTCTAATAACCATAGCTACTGTTTGTGCTCTAGTGAGACATGCATGTGTGGAGTTTACCTCTCCTCTATTTATGGATTTGGCCTCCTGACCTGGAATTCAATGCCTCTCAGTTGATCCTGTCGTGTTGTGACGGGCCATATTCTGCATGTTTATTCCACTGGCACCAGTTGTTGCTTTTATCTGAAGGATGAGGAAAAAGAGCAGTCTAGGGCTGATACAAAAATCCAACATCCACCCTCCCTGTATTTCTAATCAACAATTTGATGCAACTCCTCACTTTATTTTTTTTTCTGCCTGTTTTCTCAGAAGGGACCTCTAAAGATAGTGTGAACCCTCCTGGAGAGAACATTCATGTAAACCCCACAGAACATAGTTTTTTTGATACCCAGCTTAGAGTCAGAAGTATCCCATCATGAGGTGGGACTTTGAGGGATTTGGGTGATTTGGGTCCTTACATGACAGGTCAGCAGAGACATCTTGAAAGCTGATCTGGCCACATGCTTTGAACCCATCTCAACAACTGGGTCATTCAGTATGCTTTGCCCAATCTCAGTCTCCTCCCATGCAGCCAGGGATTAAGAAATACTTAAATCCCCACTCTGAGAGGGACCTGATACCCTCAACGACTCTACCACCAGTAGGGAAGTGCTATGTGAGGATGGAGGAACATGTTGGGGGGCTCCTCAGTGGAACCTCAGTCTGTTTCCACCCTCGACACCTCTACACTCAGCCACTTCAGACTAGACCTTGGAGAGGTTTTATTAATTCCTCTCCCAAATGACTGCAGCCAGAGTGTCACCAAAGTGTGCACTTTGTCTCCCTGTGCTGGATTTGTTAGGGTCTGGACAGCTGGGATGGTTCAAAGCATGGCCCAGGCTTTGTGGCATTTGGTCCAGCACCTTCCTACAACTGCCAGTGATGCTTCTGTGTAATTCCAGTTCATATCAGGAAGATTAGAAGAGAGGTATTTTCCTCTTGTGTCACACAGTGGTTACTCCACAGCATCGTGGTGGCCTTGAGTTGGCAAGTTCTCAGCAAGGAGCTTTTGTTCTGTTGTTGACCCCGAGGGGACAACAGGGGGTCGGAAACATCAGGTTTAGTTTATGAGATGTTCAGGCATTAGCACCATGCAGAAGGCTGGAGCACTCTGTAACGTTTACAGCACTTCATAAATTTCAGAGAGCTTTAAGGCAAGGAGCCAGCTGTTTGGGGAGAAATTCTGAACACTAAAGACAAGTGGAATTATTTTTTTTTTTTTTTGGTTGTGTGTATTTTTTCCCATTAGTTGCAAGGCTATATTTAGAAGAGAGGGGGGGGAGAATAGGGAGAGAGAGAGAGATTAGGCATTTCTTCCTATTCTGTAGTCACTCCAGTTGTTCTGCTTGTAGGAACAGATGTCTCTTTCCTGGGGTGATAACATTCAGGTCCACGAGGAATTTTCTTACCAGCAGCTCCTGTAACATAGAATGGAGATCAGGCCAGAGGTAAGTCCATCGTGGAGGAAAACACTGCAGGGACCATTGCAGTAAATGCTTTGGGATATTGCTCAGAAGAGGGAAAGGGGATGCTCAGGATCAGAGATGTGACAGCAGGGGGACAGGAGGGAATTGCTGGAAACTGGACTCCCAGTCCAGAGTGGAACGTGGCAATTGCAACAAAGAGCCCTGGCAGGAGTGGCAATGGAGAGGGTCCTGCACCAAACAGGTGGATGGGCAGCTCAGGAAGCCTCTGGCTCTGCCTGTGTAGCAGGTGTGGGACTTCATCAGGAGGTGCTTGACCTTGGAAAGCCAGGCTGTGCCTGCAAGGGGCTTCTCTCACTGTGAACTTCTCTGATCTTGGGGTCTGGGGAGTGCTTGGTTGTTTCTGTAGGAGCTGGGGTGTGATTAAAAGTGCAAAGGTACTGGATTCCCTCCCTTGGAACTAGCATGCCAGCTCTTGTGAGGTGTGGGGTGTTGTTTGTATCTGTGTATTGCCAGGTATAATGAAATTATTCTGGGGCAATGAATTCAGGGAAGTTTTGTGATGCAGAAGAAGAGATGATGCATTACCTGCCACGGGGTCAGCTGCAGCTGGGGACATTTTACCTCTGTTTGGCTGTGCAGGAGGGTGCAAGCTCAGCTTTAGGAAAGATGCTGTTTTCCTTCTCTGAGCCTGCTTGCTGGGTCAGTCTGAGGAGAAGCAAGTCCTTTACAAGGTCCTTAACCAGGCAGGCTCCTTCAGACATGCCCCCTGCTTTCATAGCAACACATCCAACTGCTCAAAGTTTTACCTGGTTAACCTGGAAAATCCCAAACATACAAATCCCTGAAAGCACTGGGAGCACTGTGCCTAGAAAGGAAACCACAAAAAAGTCTCCCAAAGGGTTAAGATCTGGTTATGCATCCTGGGATCACCCTTCATCACCCTACCTTCATCTTGAACCTGTGGTGACAGGACAAGGGGCAATGGTTTTCAACTACAGCAGGGTAGATTTAGATTAAACATTTGGAAGAAGTGCTTTACTGTGAGGGTGGTGACAACTGAAATGGGCTGCCCAGAGAAGCTGTGGATGCTTCATCCCTGGAAGTGTTTAAGACCAGGCTGGGTGAAGTTCTGAGCAACCTGGTCTGGTGGGAGATGTCCCTGCCTGTGGTAGAGAGGTTGGAACTGGATGATCTTTAAGATCCTTTCCAACTCAAGCCATTTGATGATTCTATGATTCATTTGTGTCTCACCTCCTTTTCCCTGTGTGCATTGTCTCTTCTGCCCTGTATCCCCAGGCCATGCAGAACCCCAGGTGTTCCTCAACAGCAAACCTCTGTAGCTGCTCTTCCCTTACTGTCCTTTTCAGGCTTCTCACCAAGGCACACAGCAAGCAGGCAGGCAGCTGAAGGCAAAAAGAGGGAAGAGTGCTCAAAGATTGTTAAATTTGCAATTAAAATTTTCCTTTTCAAAACAAATGCACTCTTTAATCTCCCACAATGTTTTTGCACTTGCATGTGAAGTTTCTGTATATGCTTATATAGTGATTTTCACTGCAGCTTTTTCCTTGTACACAAAAACTTTTACTCCAAACTGACGTTTCCAGCACTTTGTCCCAGACACCCTTGAAATGCTAAATGGATTACTGTAATCCAATAAAAATCAAATGCTTTTCTCTTGTACTGTTACCACCTCCCAAGAAGATAGGCAGAAATAATCTCTAGTGGCTGGACTTAAAAAAATCAGAATCCACATCTTTCTTTCCATATTAGCATTTTTATGTTGGGTTTGGTTTGTTTTTTTTATTATACCATCCTGTAAGAAACAACCTTCCCCAGAATCTGTGCTTTCTCCTCTCATTATACTGGTCGACAAAGGACAGAGAAGGACACACTCAGGAAGTCATGCTCTGATTTCTCTTAAAATATCAGAGCTAGGAATACACATTATCTACTGCAGAGATGTCCTTCCTTGCTCCTTTGTGACAGATGGCACTCAGTGCTGGCCCTGATAGGCTGTGAGATATTGCTCTTTTAAATGCTAACAGCATGATTTAGAAAGAATTCACCAAGCCACTTCATATTTCTGTCAAAGCAAAACCTGATAATGCAGAAAAGAGAGAGCACTATCAACAAGGCACTGCAGGCATCTAAATGTTTCAGGAGAGACTTTTCTACACAGTGTGGTATGAACAAGCAAATAGAGGGGTTAGACCTTCATTGGCACTTTAAGGTGATGTGTGCTAGCAAGACTCACCAGAAACAAGCTGAAGGACCCCTGGGTGTCCACTGCTGCTGGGTGCACATTAGCAGGGCTGGAGACACAATGTATGTCACACTTCTCTGCTTGCTTGTACATAGACATCTGGGAGGCTTCTTTCAAAGTCTGAGGCATTACTGCTGCAAATGGGCATAGGGGAGCTCATAAGAAACCTGCCAGCATGAATTTCCTGCTCTGTGTGTCTTTGGGAGTTTCATTCCATGTTTTCTGTGCATGCTCAGGACAGGGCTGGGGGAGAACCATGTAGATTTTTCCAAGTTTTATGTAGATTGTGGCTGGGGTGTCCAGGTGATCAGTCACCTGGTTTTAAGCAGCAGGTTCAAGCCTAGATGCAGAAAGTGGGTGTTTGTGCCAGCTGAGTGGCCTCCCTCCCATCTGGGTCACTTTACTCCATGAAGAAGAGGAATGCAGTTTAGTGAGTTGTGCTCTCCCTCTTCTAAGTGCCAGGAACTCCTGGACTAGGATGACCTGTTGCACTAAATCATTGCTTGGGCACCCACAGGCTATTGTTTGTCCCAAACTGAACCAGGTGTCTGTGTCTCTCTCAGAGAACCCAATTTTGCCACCCATGTTCACACACAGCACTGAACACAGCTGACGGGTGGAGCTCAGATCCAACTGCCCACCCATAGCAGGGCCCTGGAGAAGAAGGACCACATGGAGGCTAACTGGGCATAGCAGGTAGGGTGCAAGTGGCTCAATAGCACATCAGCAATGCCAGCCCAACAACCAACACCAAGACTCCACACAGCCTCAGTCTGTGACTGATTACATGACTTGGAGGACAACCTCTGGCTATGCCTGGGACTGGACATCCCAGTTTTTCCTCTGGCCAGATCAGAAGTCTGATCCTCATGATATGCAAAAGTTAGGATGGGAGAGTTAAACCCTCTTGCTGTTGTGTAAAGTAAGTTCAGACCTTTGTCCTTCCAGACAAAGGCTGTAATTCAGCACATAACCATTCAAAACAGGATGGAGTAGGAGTTGCTGACCATCACACACCAAGGCTGACAAGGCAGGCACCAGGCAATTAGCCTGTCCCCAATCAGGCTGGTTCTGAAGTTGCTTCACTTCAGGAAAACAAGAGGCAGACAATGCCCTCTCTTTGCAGAGAAGCCACTGAGCACTGTTGGAAGTGTTTCACTGCCAAAACAGTTCTGAATTTGCAGGGAATAAGACCCAAGTGAAAGGATGTGTGGTGGAGAGAGTTAGCAAAGTCCTTGCAGGTTCATGTTAGAGGAAACAATGGTCTCTTTCAGTGTCTATTTGTCTGTTTGTCAGCTCTGATTTCCTCTGTCCTCCTAATGTTTTTCAATCTGTTGGTTAATTTCAACAAAAAAATTGGCAGAAGATAAAGATCACCTTAATTTTCAGGAAATTAGGCAGCAAAGAGATGAGAAAGTCAAACAAGTGTGGGAGCCAAGGGAAGAGCTGGGATGTGATTGCTCATTAAGGCAGCCAAATGTCCATGTGGGAAAAAGTTAAAATAAACATCTCGACCAGGGCAAAGCTTTCATCCAGCCCCCTGAGCCCCTGCAAGACATGAAACTGTTAAGAAACCAGGTGTCATTTAATCTGGTGCAGACCTGCATGCTTTGTGTCTCCAAAGCACCTTTGATCATCACAGTATTTTCAGAGGAAGGAACAATCCATCTGTGGATGGGTTTGACTGTTACCAACTGCAACCAACTGGGTGTTTCACATACCCTGTCCAGCCACCCTCAGAACTGAAGGCTCCTAAGAGAAATCAATGCTCAGGAATCAAGTGAGAGCAGAGATATGATGACTGCAAATATGGGATCTTCCCCATCCTGGGAATAGACCCATTTCTGCTTCAGGGTGGGATCTTTCCCCCCCTTATCTGCCTTCTCACAGCCTGAGGGATAGTTGGGCACCAACTTTTCCCTTTCAGCAGCTGGATTCACTCCCTTTCTCCCCCTTTCTTCCTTGGTTCCCACTGTCAGAAAACCAACCCCCCCACTGGGCTGAACACGAGGCACCCAGAACAAGCTCTACCACATATAGGGCAAGGTCCTTGACATGCACAAAACCACCATATTTGGCCAGTTTGAGCCAGAGCTGAGCGAGAGCTTGCCAGAAGGAGAATCAGACAATTTAAACTGAAAGGGAGTGAGTTTAACCCTTCATTTATAAATATGATGATAAATCACCCAGGGAACTTTAAACACGGAAAGGCTGCAAAACTAAACACATGCTGCTGCCATCCCAGGCAGCAGAGTAACACTAGCAGGCAGGACAGGGTGAGAGGGACAGCAGGGATGATAAAGGAGCCAGGTTGCTGTATCAGATGTTCTGATTTGGGACAGGGAGATGAGAAAAGCTGAAGCTGTTTCTATTAAATAACACTTGCTCACTCTTGTTAATGCCCTTTTCATCTTTCTGATCCCAGCCTATGGCTCTCGTGTTCTCTGGCTCTGCACACAGAGATCCTATCTGCACATACTGAGAAATAACCCTTTTGGAGAGCAGTTAGGACAAAGCTCGTTTGCCTGACCTGACTTTTGTTTTGCATCCCATTACTTGAATTGCTGAACCAGATCCAAAAGTCTCTTGGGTCAAGGAAATGAACCCCGTTAAATTCAGCAGGCGGGGGGGGAGGTTTAAAGCTGACACCAAGTAAAAAGTTGGGTGGAACAAAATACTGGATGGTCAAGGATGTGCTCCTGGAGCAGACAGAGCACTGAGCTGCCCATGCTAAATGAACAAGTGTGATGCCAAGCAGTGAGGGAAGAGGCCACAGGAGCTGGTTTCAGCACAGTGACCATCTGTTTCCTATCTGGCCCAAGAATGATGGGACTGCTTGTGTCACGCAACAGTGAGAAGGCGTCGCAGAGCAAACCCCCCTCTCCCAGTGCTGAGCAGGGACCTTTATCAGAACCAAGGAAACCAGGTCAGCTTCCAGTCTCCATCCCTCCCCTCATCCCATTTCTACCCAGTTGCCTGCTGTACTTTTAAGGAAATGCTGCCCACAGCCTCCCAGCCACAGTCCAGCCTGAGAGGTGTAACACACGAGCATAGGCCAACTGGCGCAGGCACTGCCTGTTTACCCATCCTGGGCTTTGCAGACTGGCAGCTCCAAGAAACAGGGATTTCATCAAAATCTGGGGGGCTCAGGGCTATATTAAGCATGAAGAAGGCTGAGCTCCAAACTCTTTGAAGATTTTAGGAAGGAGGTTAGCACAAGGGCTATTTATTCTGTAAGCAAAGGTGATGGTGGGTCTTGTAGATCTGTGTGAGCTCACGCCAGAGCTGCAAGCAATAAATAGCACAAAAAATAGCAACATAAAAGTTTGCAGAGGCCATAAAGGTTTGCAGAGGCCACAAAGTTTCTTGTGTATTTAGCTATGACCCCCACTGGATGCTAAACACCAGCACTCCATGGTGATGGGTATCTGAACTGACTCCCTTTAACACCTGCACGAGGATTTCTGGCAGCAGAGAGACCTGGTTGGTGTAAAGTTTTTGACAGGAGGTGTGTAGCAGGGCAGAACTGGGAATCTTTGGAAACATTTGCTTTTCCTCAGATTCCAGGTCATTCTGTGCTTTGTTCAGCCTGCTGCAAAATGGAGCAACCTACCTTTGTCCAGGGCTTGGAGACCCACAGTGGAAAAATACTTTGTAGATTTTACCCAGGGGTTTGGTCCAGCTCCCATCTCATTAAAAGCACTCAGAGGAATGCTGTTGCTTTGCCAGTCCAGCTTTCCAAATCTTCTGCCTGTGAACCATGAGATGAGGGGAGTCCCACAAAGAAAGGAAAAAGCCATTTACCCAGACATCCATCAGTAACAATTGGATTAGAGGAAGACCTTTCCCACTGCAGCCCAAGAGGCAGCTTTTCCACAGCCTAACGGGGAGGAAATATTCAGAATGAATTCAATTTATTAGGATGTCTTTCATGTGGTTGCTTGGATTTTGAGTTCAGGCAGGGCAGTGGTGGGCTGGGAAAAGGCACAAACTCCAGTTCAGATCCTCCCTTGCATATTCAACTTGGCAAACTGATTGCTACCTGGTTTTTAGCTGTTTACTGTATCTGGAGTTTATTTCACTGTCCACGGGGCTCAGTGGAAGATGTGACAGTGTGAGCATCACACTGCATGTGTTATTTTAATATCTATGTTTGGACACACTCATAGGGCATCTTTTTTTCTATTAAAGTGCCCTGCAGACCTCAATAGCACTGTGAGGATGAGGAACATCTGAATGTATTTTGAGCTACTGATTTCACTGAAACAGGAAAGATGTAAAATGAGTATCAAGTGTTCATGATAAAGAATTGGAGCTCAAACAAAAACCTCCCAGTGGAGGCAAAGCTACTAACAGGATGTAAAATGAGAGCAAATGGCAAGTGCTTAGATTACAATAAGAAGACAGATCCACATGCAACTCAATACACTCTAGGGCATGCTAAGTGATGGGACAGGTGATTTTTGTCTCCTCCTCTTGCTCAGCTGTGTATGAACACAAATATACCAGCTCATGTTGTGCTCAAGGGCCAACAAAGTCTTTATTTCTTGGTTTGCACTGGTGCCCTGGCTCCCACAGCATCTGCAAAGAGATGGATATTGTAAATATCCTTCCAAGTTCAAGGATATTAAAACCCATCTTTTCCTCTCATACCACTAACATAGACTAGCTAAGAGGCAAGAAGAAAGTAGAGCAATTACCAGACTCCAGGCCAACAGATCTAAGATGTCATGATGACAAAGTAACTTCAAGAATTTCCAGAGGGATCTTTACACCTGGTCTTCTAAATTCTCTGTTCTTATCTCTGCTTTTGCTCAACAAATGTTCTGCTTTGTGCTCACCATATAGAATAAACATGACTATGCTGTAGCATCTCATGAGGACTCTTGATCTTGAATGTTGAGAGGAGAGGCTCCATCAGAGTCTTTACCTGGATGGGAGGATTCTACCAGTACAGACTGAGGCTAACCAGCTGGAGAGTGTCTTTGCAGATGACTTGGGGGCCCTGGTGGACACCAGGTTGCACGTGAGCCAGTTAAAGCAAAACATTTGCTTTTGGACATCAGGAATTCTCCTGAGGATCCACTTTTCACTGAAAGGCTCCTGACCTAGGTAGCTTCCTCCTTTGCTCTGAACATGGCTTGAACACCTCACAGGTGTATCCAGACTCCCTTAGCAATTCCAGCCCTCCTCACTGAACCACGTAGAGACACTGTGGTGCCTGTGAGCACTGGAAGATGTGTTTGCAGCTCCCTGTCTGCTAGCCCTTCCGCACTTGGCTCTTTGGTAGCAGGGATTTCAAACCCTCATAACTCAAATCTTTCAGCATCCTTCTCTGGTGATTCAAGCTGATTTTTTTAACCTCCAAGTCCTGCTCAGCTGCTTTGAGATATTCCAGACATTTTTCAACCATTTATTTTTATTGAAACCAGCCAAGTCTCTGTATATATTGGGCTTTTAAAAATCATTTTAATATACAAATCAGTTTAAAATAGTGTGTAAGTCAGGAATGATTTGCACATTAAACTGTCAAACCCTGGCAGGAGTAGAGGCTGACGCCCTTGGTTTGAAATCTCCCTGCTGCTGTTGTGCTGTGAGTGCAGATCTCTAGAAGATACTACACAACCTGCTTGTGCTTAACTGGAAAATTCAGCCATCCTTTGATTTCAGGAAACTCTTAAAGTTCCTGAAAAACCTGCTGCATGTAACTCTCTGAAGGGATCACTTGGCCAAGGGAAGGGATATGGTGTTTCAGGAGTTAGCTGCTGGGTTATGTTTGTGCCAAAAGGTCAGGTAAATGTCTTCTGGCTGCCAACACTATCCTGCTTCCGTGGGCAGGAAGAGACTCCAGTTAGGAAGAAGCTGCTTCAGTGGAAGAAGGACTCAAAAGAGTAAGTGCTATGTCCAGCAAAGACTTGATAGGAGCCTCATATTGGCTTGACCCTCCCTGTCACAGCAGAAAATGACCTGTGCCCTCCATCAGCACCAACATACCCTGCTTGGACTCAGCAACCTTGTTTATTTCTCTGAGCCGTTTGGGTGACTCAGACATGACCAGGTGTAGGCACCCTGACTTTCCCTTCTCCTTTGCTCCTCTCAGCACAGTTCACATCTCTTTCCTGCACAGTCCATAAAACCACTTTTACACAGGGCAGAGGAAGAGAAACGTGAGGTGGGAATTGTGTGTCTTCTCCAAAACATGCATCTGGAGCCACTGGAACAAAGTAATTATAAACCCAGGTATTTTTCTAGTGATTATTGGTAGTCCCATATTGGCAGATGAGATGCTCAGAGAGTACAGCAATATATAAAACTACTGAGGAGGTACAATATAATGGTTAAAATCTTCCTAGGTAACAATATTCTGAGCCCTAAGGGATGCTGACATCTCCATCAATACACATTTCTTTTCTTCCAGATCATTGGGAAGTCAGTGACCATGCCAAACTCCTCCACCCAGCTGCCAGCCCTTGACTCCAGCAACTCCACCCAGGAACCCAACTCCAGCACCTACCCTTTCTCCAACTTCATCCACTCCGACAAAGAACTGTACACAGAGTTTTACAGCCTGTGGATTGCCCTGATGGCAGCCAATGCCATCATTTTCTTGGTGGGTGTTGTGCTGAACAGCTTGGCACTGTATGTCTTCTGTTTCCGTACCAAGACGAAAACCACCTCAGTTATTTACACCATCAACTTGATTGTCACTGATCTCCTGGTGGGTTTTTCCTTGCCTGTCCGGATCATTATGTTCTACAGTGCAGGGAACTGCCTGAACTGTTCCTTGGTTCACATCTTTGGCTACTTTGTCAACATGTACTGCAGCATCCTCTTCTTGACGTGCATCTGCGTCGACCGCTACCTGGCAATTGTACAGGTGGAGGCCTCCAGGAAGTGGAGGAACCCCCCCTGTGCCAAGTGGATCTGTGTCTTCATTTGGATCTTTGCCACCGTGGTGACTTTCTCCATCCTGACCATGGCAATGCGTTTTGCTTCATGCTGCCTCTACAAGATTCTGGTCCTGATGGTCTGCGAGTACTTCTTCCCTCTCATCATCATCATCTTCTTCACCACCAGGATCATGTGTGCTCTGTCCAAGCCGAGCCTCATGCACCAGAGCCGGGAGAGGAGGATGAGGGCCGTGCAGCTCCTTATCACCGTCCTCATCATCTTCATGATCTGCTTCACACCTTTTCACGTGAGGCAGGTGGCAATCTCCATCAACCCAGACATGCCCCATGATGTCAGCCTCCTCGTCTACCACGTGACAGTGACTCTGAGCAGCCTCAACAGCTGCATGGACCCCATTGTCTACTGCTTCGTCACAAATAACTTCCAGGCAACCATGAAAAACATCTTCAGGAAAAACGAGCCGCAGCAAACCAGCGTGGACATCCTGGGCACGAACAAGAACTCCAAGGGCTCCAATGCCATCACTGCCTTCTCAAACACAATAGGAAGCCCTGTGAGCTTGCCATCACCAAGCAGTGTCCAGATATAACCCACATCTGATGGGACACGCTGCAGTAAACCCGTGTCATGATTCTGGAATATGGATAGGAGGCATCATGCTATTGTCTTTGACCTCTGGTTTTTAGGCTGAGGCTCAGAATAACAGTGCTGGAATTTATTCATCAAGAACACTGTGGTCTGTTTGGAAAATGGAACTTGCAGTGCTGTTAGTGCCAATACAAAAGAGAGCCTACTGGTTACTGTTCCAAACAGGAAAGTTTTCTTTGTACTTTAATACAGACATTTTGCTAGCAACAAATTCTCTACCGTGGTTTTCTTTTTGTGTTTGACATCACGATGTGACACTCCTGGGATGACTTAGAAAGCAGAAAATCTGTTTTCTGTGAAACATTTTCAGCCTTGGGCATGTGCTTAAGAGTAAAAGCTAAGAGGGGTGTTTCCAGAGCTATCCACTACAAAGATTTTAGATGCCAAGGAAGTGTTCTAACCCACCTATCACTAGTAATTATTTGTTTCTAAAAAAGGTCTCAACCTTCTCAGGGAAGAGAAGATGAAGTCAAAAACATGGGGGTGTATGTGGTTTCATACACATCATCTGGGCTTGGGGAGAAGTTCACAGTATCTTCCACCTTCATCCAAATCACTAAATCTCCTAAACTGCAGTTTAGTTTGTAAGCAGATGTGCTTACAAAAAAACCTGTGAAAATCAACAGGCTTCCCAGCAAATTCTTCTCTCTCTCCCTGAAGAACATCTAAGATGAAAAGCAGAACCAGACTATGATGCTGTTCTACTCTTGATTTTTCTTCCTGGCATGTGGTAAAATCAGGGTAAAATTGCTGTCCTAATTCCTACTATCAATAACCCAACTCAGGCACCTAGGTTGCAATTGAGGCACAGCAATTGCCATTGCTGGGTGTGTGACCTCTTGGAGGCTTTCCCAAGCAACACAGCTGACTCACTGCCCTTTTTTCTGGGAACTCTGTTTCCTTTGAAGAGGATTTTCCTTCCAAGAGGTTGTGATGAGGGCCACCAACGCTGTGGCACCATCTCATGAGATGTAAAACTGTTTGTTGTTTTGCATTCTAGCCATGCCCATGAGCGTGGTGGCCCTTCCCAGAGCACAACTGTACTGTGTTTTCCTTTTTCCAGAGCTAGTTCTTTATTCATCTGCAAATCACAGACATAGGCACCTATGGCCAATGCCACCTTCTGCATGACTGTCTGTTAAATGATGCATCAGCACACACACAGATTAGGCTCTGACTTCTCAGCCAGGATGACAACTTCACATTTCTGCCACCATTTTCCACCAGTGCCTAAAATATTTCACACCTCAGCTGTCTGCACTTCCCTGCAAACCACCAAAACTCAGGCCCACCAACCCACAACCCACTCTCAGACCTTTCCATGCCACCTAAGCTGTTTGCAATGCAGATGCTTGTCACGTATACAGAGCTGTTAGCAGGACCATCTTTTGCCAAGATGACTTCAGAGGAACTGGAGGAAAAGTGCAGGCTCAGTGCATAGCTTAGTTTAGTTTCTTTGTTCCAACAAGCTACAGCTTCACACTTCCCTTTCTTTTGCTATCAACAGTATTTTTTGCCATATACAGAAATGTCTTAACATCTTCCTCAGTGCCATTGCTCATTTGAGGTCAGTATAAAATCTCTGAGATTATTTGCTTAGATTTTTAAGTTCCTAAACAGAGTCTCAGTTGAAGCTCTGTCTTTCTGCTGGAAATTTAACTTGTAGTAGTCTGAACTCCCTTTACTGTCAATATATTATTCACTCCCCATAAAAGCCACCTGAGACTGGGTAATTCTCTTTATTTGGTAATGCCTGTTGCCTTAACCAGAGCTTTCAGTGGTCCTTCTTCACTTTATTCCAGCTCCAAAACAGGGTCTGGTCCCTAATCAAAGACACAGGCTCAGGAAATTGGAAAGAGGTTAAATCATTCACAAACCTATTAAACATCATTGCATCATTAAACACATGCAGAGGCTGCTAAGGTAAAGCACATACATGTCAGCTTTTGCAGGACAGCCTTTTACTCGGAGTATTTAAAGATTTAGATGCCAAATTCCCAATGATTTCCAACTAAATCAGGCACTTAATAACCTTTGAGGATCTGGATCATTCCCCAGAGGCTGAAATAGTAATAGGGATGGATGGGCATTGCACATCATACTATCACCACCAAGTCTGTGGTAGACAGAATGCAGCCTTCCCTAAAGAGCTTAAAAGCAATAAAAGAGCTCTGTAAAAAGCCTCGACCTTTCAGAGGAATTACAGCATTCATTCCTCTTTGATGTGCTGTGGTTCTCTTGTGCATCTCAAATCCTATAAAGTGAATTAGAAATATCCTCTTCTACCAGATGCCCAGAGGCTAGCAAAAGAAAAAAAAAAAAAAAGTGAAAAATCTCACATGTATTTCTTGGGATCTCAGACATCCCTGTGACAAGGGAGCTCTGCTAACCATGAGCTTGCTGCCTGAGCCACAACACAGATGTCTGCTGTCATTTGGCATGGGTATGAAGGGATAAAGTTTAGCCTCTTTCTCTCCCTGCTGTGTGTCTCACCTGTGTTACACCCAATACAGTCCATATTTCATCTTTGCAAGGCATTTTTGATTGCAGCTCAGAAACCTGTAGCAAGGCAGAGGTGCAGAACATCCAGCTCTCAGTCATGCTGAAAACATATCTGGGCCCAGCAAAGCTGAAAATCTCCAATTCTGTGCCAGAAAAGTTGCTCCTGACTCCATACATCTGCCAGACAAGCTTCCTCTTCAGCTCTAAGCAAGCTCTGCCCTCCCTCCACAACCATCTTGACAGCTGCAAAGAGGAAGCAGCAGAGCTGTGTGTAAAGGTGGTTCCTCCTTCCTAGTCCCTCTGGGTTTTTCTGTCCCTCAGGTGTGTGCACAAGAGCCTCATTAGTCAGCCTAATCAGCTTCAGTAAGTACTGGTAGCAGGTGTAGGCTTGGCTTGTGGAATTGCTCATGTTAGGATTATCAACACAGGTCACCTGCATTGGCATTGAAGAAACCTGGGCCTGTCACACCCTCTTCTCTACCTGTCCACTCTCTCTTTGCAGGTGTAAGGGCAGGAGTGGCTCTGGACAAGGACTGGGAAGGAGAAGGCAGGTCTGATGCCCATGGATGCTCCAGGACAGGGGAAGATGAGAAAGACACTGCAGAGGAACCAGAGCCCCAAAATAACAGAGGAAGGAAAGCAGAAGGAGCCAATGGGTTAAACAACAACTGGAGCTCCAAGGAGGACAGGGCTGAGGAGAATAAAGATGAGGAAGCTAATAGAGGGGAAAGCAGCCAGGGAACACAGGGACCTGATATCCAGCAAAGGATGACATAGGAAAACAAGTGAGGGCTTGGCTTGCTTTTCCCCTTCTGGGCATCATTAGTCCCAAAAGAGGAGCTCTGGAGAGGATTCCAGTGCTTGGATTAGAGCTGGAAGGCTCCCATTTTAGGAAGAAAAAGATGGAAAACAGAGCACTTTATCCCCTTCCCATGCTGAGGCCCAGGGAAGGGACCAGAGTGATTTCCCCACAGCCATCTTAGCTGTTTTTGGTCTTGAGGTAGAAGATAGGAGGGTCTTCTCCCAGTTGTGGTAAAGAAGAAGAGATCCTTCATCCAGCCACCCTTTGGAGAGGGTGCAGGAGGGGACCTGGTGGCATGTGCATGCTCATGGGCTAGTAGCAGTATCCATTCTGCATGTACCACAAGAAATGATGCAGTATTTCAGTGCTTTGTGCTGGGTACTCTTCAGATACTGGGACCTAATAGGGATGGAGGGGGAAATACCCTCAGCCACTTATCTCTCTGATCCCTTCTTTCCCACATGCAATTCCCATTCTTCATGTCACCAGCCTGCCCTACTCCTGTGCTCTTTGCTGCAAGACCCAGTCTCTTTATGTTCTTTTATGATTTATCAAGGTCTTAGATCATGAAATCACCCTTATTCAATAATCAGATTAATTAGGTAGGGGTTTGAGTTCTAACACAACTGATTTTACCACTGAAGAGCTAACAGCCCAACTCAGTACTGAGGGTCTCCTTGTAACAAAGAAGAGCCTGGCAGATGAAATGAAGTTGAGTTTACATGTAGTAGGAAGTCCTTGTTCTCTGATGGCAATATAGTGTAAGCTTGCAGAGAGGAGCTTCTGCCACTCCAATGAGAAGGTTAAGTAGCCCTGTCCCAATTTCATTCCAGTTCTTGCATGTGCCTTAATAAACCCAAGTCTTCATAGTGGGGAGGGCAGACTGCTGGTAAATATTTACCATAGATGTTCAGTTTAAGCTCCATTAATAGAAGGGAATTAACCAACTGGCAGCCTTTGCTGCTCTGCTTTCTTCATTTATTTGACCATCTTAGCATCAGCCTGCCAAAGAAATGCTTAGGACCACAAGGAGAGATGAAACAAAGGGATAATGTGGACAAGTGTGTCCCTCTTGATGTTATGCCAGTTTGAGAAAGAAATCTCTTTACCTGCCTCCTTCCAGCTCTTCCAGTTCTCCCAGGTAGCAGACCTGACCTGCAGATTTGCCAGAATAGGTTTTATTTTGGTGAAATACCATTTTCAGGAGCTCTGATCCAAACGTGTCTCCTCCAACCATGTCACTTTTACTCTTCTCAGCAGGAACAGCCAAAGAGCAGGCACTAGTCTGAGCTCCAGCATCAAAAGAGGTGCCCTGAAGGACTTGCCTCTCTCCCTTGCAGAAAGCCCCATGGCTTTCCTTTCATCCCTCAGAAGGCCTCTTAGGACTTTCCCAACAACTCCTTAAACCAACCAACCAAAATCCCCTCGATGAGATTCAATCACCCAGGAGCAAAATAACAACCAAGGTTTTACTCAGAGCAGTTTTACTTTCATCTCTTTCAAAAGAGGCCTCCAGAAGAGGCACAGATGTGCTTGTTCTCTACAGATGGAGAGGAGATTGCTGCAGGTCAGCTAAACAGATTCCCCCAGGAGACTTGCCCAAGGGAATTCCATATCAGAGCAGAGCACAGCATGATAACTTTGGGCCAGAGCCCAGCCATTGGCTCATCCTTCTTTTGATCTCTCCAGCAGGAGAAGGACCCCTATAAATTCATTCCTGAAGCTCATTAGCCCAATATCCAACCCCTTGACACTTTAGATAGCTCAGAGATTGCCCAAATCCTGGCTTCCCAGGGCAGGCCTCCCTTGATGGATCTTATTTAGAGCTGGAAATGCCTCCCTGCCAGCAGTGCTCAGAAAACACGGTGGGGCTCAGATGGATTTCTCTGCAGAGCATGCCCTGGGAATCTGTTGATAGGTTCTTGACACAAGTTATGGTTTGTTTATGTGGTAGCTTTACTTTGTGCCTCCCACCCAACCCGGAAACCCTTCCTCTCCTAACCTCTTGGCCTGCTGTTATACACAGAGCAGGCTACAGGATAATTTTGGTAACCATGCTTCATCTTATGACAAACACTGAGGAAAGCAAACGGGTTGGTGTTGTCATAATTAAAGCAAACCATTGGAGGGTTTGTCTACACAACCCTAACAGCTCTGCCACTGCTAACACTTTACCTGCCCTGCAGAGTGTTCAGTGAAGCCCCGTAGGGTGTTTTAATCCATGGAACATCAAGCCAGACACAACAACCCTGCTGCCTCCCAAGGCTGGAAGGACTTGGAAGTTGGCAGGACTGCTTTGTAAGTTTACTGCATGCCTGACAGAAATGAGAAAGCCTCACCCAGTCATCCCAGCATCAACCCATTTAAACTGGAGCCCCTTTCTCAGATAAGCCTGTAGTTTTGCTTTAAAGTTTCTTTGAGGTTTGGAGAAGATAAAGCACCTCCTTTGTCTCTGTAGTGTGAAGTTTCAAGCTGTGGATATTTGCTCTGTCTTTGTCTAATAGGTTACTACACCCCCAATGTCACCTTGTTTTTTTCTCCCAGCAAAGGGATTTGTAAACAGCACTTCATTCCTGCATTCCAAAAAAAATTGAATTACTCTGTCTCTTCCTACGAGGCATCTTTCCAGGGGTCAGACTTTCTAGTGGTTATTTGCTGAACTTCAGATATTTCAGCTGCCTTTTCCAGGTTAGGAGCATCAGAGAAAGATGGTCATTGGGAACAGAAGGGTCTCAGTCCATCAATTGATTTAATGTAGGCTGAGCCTTCATGCTGGGGCAGATGGAGGATGCTACAGATGGTCTGAGGGACACAGCTGGTGCTCAAGGACCATGGGACCATGTTGCTTCTCTACCTACCACCCAGAGCTCCAGCTTTGCCAGCACCAATGTCTTTTTTGGCTTCCTTTCAGCCCCTACACTATCTGGCCAGACCCCTTAGCAAAGCCCACATACTCTGCACTTGGCAGTCGTGTGTGCAGCTCTTCCAGGCCCACGAGGACTGGAGGAGGTGGGAATGTTCCCTACAAGTTGTCTCTACAGCTGCCATGTCTCATACCAGCAGCAGCAGCTGCCAGTACAGGGGACATGGATGTGCTGTTTGCAACTTAACACCCACGATCAATAGAGCAGCTGTTCATCCTGCAAGCTCCAGGGAGGCAAGAAAAATCAATTGGTTCTGCAAAGAGTATCCTGAAGGGTCATTTGTCAGCAACACTGAAGCAGGGAGCAAGCAGAACAGTCCAAAGGGAGAGCTGCCCACACAGAGGCATCAGTGAGCAAAGCCACAGGGAGTGAGTATGGGTGGCAATGCAGAGGGTGCATGCACACTTAGAACTGTGTGGTGGAAAAACAGGGCAGGGCAGTCCTCTCATCTGTGGCAGGCAGCAGGAGCTTGTGGGCTGTTTAATACACCAGCTAATTCCTGCTCTGGGATGCAAATCAGAGATCACCCAAATCCCAGCCAGCACCCACTGGCAGACAGGGAAGATTTCAGTGGAGGAGAAAACCAAATGTACCATAAACCAAAACTGGACAAGTGCAATGATGAGTTTACGTGTGTGTGTGAATGTGATGTGAGAAATAAATGCTTCAGTGTGGCTAGGGAGAGGACTTGCAGACCCCCTACCACAAGAGCACAACCCCTGAAGAGACAAGCAGATGAGAGAAAGGCCACAGGTACAGCAGGGAGGTGTGGGGTGAAAGCAAGAGGGAAACTGAGGCACAACCTCTGCATGTGGCATCAAAGGTTTATCTACACCACATCCAAGCATCACCTTGGGGGGCTAGCTCCTTAATGCAAGCTCAGAGGGGAAGGAGATCCATTCTCTCTCTGGCCCCCTCAAGGAGACAAAAGTTCCCATACACAGCCAGGTGCAGAGTTATTTATTCCCCCAGCATGAGCAAAAACCTTTCACAGATTAAATATGTTTTACTGGCTCTCCAGGGTGGCCTCTCTGCCCAGCTAGCAGTGCTTAAAATCACAGGAACCAGCCTCCCTGAGGCCTTTCCAGCACCTGGAAAGAAAGATGAAGCTGTTGGGATGCAGGTGTAAATATCCTACCAGCACTTTTTATACTTGGGCCTCATCCTAGGACTCACTGCTTGGTTCAGGTGGCTGGTATCCTTGTGTTGCTGGAATTCTTCTGTTTTCCTGCATCTTTTCCCTTCCCACAGGAACAGGATGCCTGGATGATGAGATGCTGTGTGGTATTCCTTGCACACATGAGCAGTACTGGTTGCATATACTGGTTAGAGAAATTTTTAAGCAGGTACAGCAGGTTTAAGCAGGTTTCTTTAAAAAAAAAAAAAATCAATTAAACATTTGTGGATAACAAAATTCTTGAAAACCCACAGTAAGCAGATTTAGACCAGGTCTAGGAATCATAATTTTTCTCCTTGGAAACTATTTTTTAGGTGTGTAAACTGGGAGGAGGGAGGTTTGCTGAATTCCCCCGAGTGATTTTACTGACTCACTATTTCCTCTGCACTGCTCTGCTGCAAGGCAGGGGGGACCTGCTCCCACCATCCTTTCCTCCAGCTTTTGGGGATACTCTTGAGCAGAATTATTTCAGCACATCACAAAGTCGGCAGCAGTGGTTGAAAAGGTCCGACGCTGCCAGCCAAGTAGCGACCAAACCAACCACTGCCCTCTGCCGAACACAGCATGAAATCCCCGTGAAGCTCCCAAGGGTCGGAAAATAGTGGCTGAAATCCTGTTTTGCTGGAGAGGAAAACTCAAAAAAACTCATCAAAAAATCTTTCCTTCAGGTCAGCTGCCAAAGTCCTATATTTCGTGGCTTCTGTGTTGCATCCCTGCTACATCACTGCATCCCTGCCACACCACTGCATCCCTGCAACACCTCTGTGTCCCTGCTACACCACTGCATCCCTGCCACACCACTGTATATCTGCATTGCTACACAAGGCTGCTACTTTGTGCTAAGCATCAAGCACACTTTGTGTTTCCACCTGGCTGGTCCACTAGCCACCTTGGATAAAGATTTGGGCAACTGTGTAAGAAAGAGGGAACAGTTTCTGATGAGAATTAGCACAGGAGCACATCCAAATAGGTGAAGACATGGGGAACATATGAAACTTGAAGGGAATTGCCCACAGAAAACTATTTCTAGGGGATCTTGTTAAGTGTCCTTCATAACAAAAAAACGATTTCATGATTTCTTGTCCCACTCTGAGCTTGTTGTGCACCTGTCCCCAGAACTCTGAGGGTCACCCACCAGTGCCCCCAGGGCAGTCCCTGCTTCAGATCCTCTGCCCCTGGAGCTTCACCCCTATGAGACAGTTGTAGATGGTCCCTGGTGATGCTTTTAGCTGAAAGCGAGGGTGGGGGAAAGGTGTCAGAGCTCATGACAAAGCATCTTTAGGGCAACCCCCGAGGAAAGAATTGATGTGCATCCAAGTCTGGGAGGAGAGCGGGGTCAGAGAGCTGCGTGTCCGCACCCCGGGGCTCCGCCGTCAGCGCCCCAAACACGGTTCTTCCTCCCCGTTCTCAGCCCTTGCCCGAGCTGCGAGCTCAGATCTGGTTTCTGGCTCCAGCACGTCTGTGATACACTAAGGGACTTGGGTAGAAGGGAGGGCAGGGGACAGGAGGAGGCGAAGAGGCCGCCGCCCGCCATGGCCGCCCCGTTCCCCGCGGGCCGCCGCTAGATGGGGCTGCGCGAAAGGCCGAGGCCGCGATGGAGACCCGGCCGGCTCGGGGCTGGGGGCTCTGTCCCCTCAGGGCCC
This sequence comes from Corythornis vintsioides, assembly GCA_025447755.1. Taxonomy (NCBI): domain Eukaryota; kingdom Metazoa; phylum Chordata; class Aves; order Coraciiformes; family Alcedinidae; genus Corythornis; species Corythornis vintsioides. Next base: position 24,600 of record JAOEGS010002010.1, on the reverse strand, counting down.
CTTCGGCCGCTGGGATTCAGATCTCGTCCCCTCAGAGGCGGGAGCCCCGCTCCACACCTTCGCCGCCAGGGCCCAGGGCGTGGGAGCTTTCTGGGCACTGCTCCAGCTGCCCGGAGCCGGCAGCGGGGCCCGTTGGCTGCCGTGGGCAAGGGGAGATCGTGGCCCTAGAAAGGGACCCGGAGTCAGGAATGGAGGGAGCTCAAAGGTTGCTCCAGGCTCTCTTCAGTCTATGAGACGAGAAAAGGGGACATGCTCCTCTCTTTCACCCACCCCAGCACCTAATGCAGCCAAGGTCTGGTCCCATTTGCTCAGCCACTCTGGGCATCGAGTGGTCCAAATGCTCCCAGAGGCAGTGGTAGCCAGGCATGGGACAAGGTCACGGCTGGAAATTGTCTTTGGATGATGCTGTGAAGGAGCAGCTACTCTGGCTAAGCACATAGAATGTTAGGGGTTGGAAGGGACCTAGAAGATCATCTAGTCCAACCCCCCTGCCAGAGCAGGGTCACCTAGACCAAGTCACCCAGGAACAGATCCAGGCAAGTCTGGAGTGTCTCCAGAGAAGGAGACTCCACAACCTCCAGGGATGTCAGTCTGCTACAGACCCTGCTCATCTTGGGATGGTGCTGGCATCTTTACAAGAAGGTTTCCCTTGTTCCTACCTTGGCAAACTGTTGCATCAATAGCCCTGGGATAACCTTTTGCACCAGCACCTCCTCACTACTTGCTGTAGTTCAGTCTCAATGACCCCTTTCATCCTGCAGATACATTGCAGGGTCACTGTGTTTTGACCTATTTGCCCGGCTGCATTCAGTGTCCTGGCCACAGCTGGCTAGAGCTGCTGTAATGCTCTGCAGCTCATCCACCCCAGGGATAACTGTTTCAAGCCCAGGCTTCCAAATGAACTGTGGTTATCTGCCCTGGGTGCCCTGCTGGGTCCTGGACTTGGAAACAGCCCTGAGTCAGTCACATTGCAGACTGGATGTATGGGAACACGTCAGCTCCAGTACAAACCTGCAGAGTTGCACCCTGAACTAACAGTTTCCTGTCTGAAATGGTGTTTTATTTGTCATCTTCTCGGACTGTTAATAAAACAGAGAGGAAAAAAAGCTATGACTTATCCCTTCCATTCTCAAACACAAAGTACTCCTGGTTAGGCAGTGCTTACATCAGGAATTTCCTTTGGATTACCAAGTCACTATGGAAGGAAAAGGTCCTGGGAAATAAGTCAGCACACATCAGTCCTGTGAACCACTTGCTTTGGAGTGCAGAGCTCCAGACCATAGTCACTTTATGTATTTTCCCCAGGCATTAGCTGCATGTCTGAAAAAGCCTCCCAAGAAGCCCTGTTCAGAGTCTTTCTCGACCACTGCCCTCCATGAGCATCCCAAGCAGTCAGCAGTCAAGAGAGACTTGAAATACAAAGGAATTAAAAGCCTTCAAGGACAATGTGCCATTGCAAAAGGGAGACAGTGAGTGTGTTGCCACGGTGCCAATGTCACTCACACTCTGCAGTACAGAGAAAGAAGGACCCAGCCCAGTTCCATTCTGATGTTAAGTCTGACTCTGGGACAAATGTTGGGTGTGTGGATGAGATGGGTACACTTTTATTTGCATTTGTACCCCACCCTGCCTCACCCCAAGTTGATTTTTCCTTGGGCCAGTGCAGTGCTAACAGGGAAGAGAGAGAAAAAAGACCCCAGAATCAAACCCAAAGCCATTTTCTGCATCAAGAAGGAAAGGTTTCCTTCCTCCTCTTAGCAGAAACCCTGAAACATGGGAATCATTCAACACACAGCAGCATGTAACAGAGAACAGCAGTGACCATCCCCTCCCAATGCCCTCCTGAAATTATCAACAAATCCCACACCTTTATCCAGGCACTTTTCACCTCTCCTGTGCAGTCCTTTCCTCAACTTTACTTATTTTACACCAAAACTTTTTTTGATGTCTTTCTTTGGAAAGTTCTAACATCTCTCTGAGGCTTAGAAATATTATTTTCCTTCCCAAGCCTGATATGTCCACATCCAGTTGATTCCCATTTGACTCTCCATTAGCACTACCTTTACATAAATGCCTCTTTTCCCCCAACATGTTTAGCATTAATTCTTCTTTTGCCCCCAGATTTCTGTTGTTTTGAATACAAAGAGCCTCTGTTGACTGTATGATCTGCATGTTCTTCTCACTAAAAGCATTCTCCCTTTCCCTGATTGTCCAAAAGACAGTCTGAACTCCCTAAGACTGTGTGCAACACTCTGGGGACTGGTTTGTAACAGCCAATGCTTAACTCCTGCTTGGTTTCACTTAAGCAGAGAAACCTTCATGGCTCAAAATGCAGCAAGGGAGCCAATATTTCTATTATCTCCCTTCTATCCCTGACTGCACACACCTCTCTCCCTGACACAGAGCCTGCTGCAAGGCCATGAGGCATCCATATGCTGGAACACTTTTTGACGTTCCTTTCCTAATCCATTTGAACCCTAACAATTTGACAGGTCAGGCAGACCTAACAGGTTTTGCTACCAGCTGGCAGAGCAGAACACAAGAGCTCATCCCTCTTTAAGTAGGACCCAAAGGACTAGGAGGCCACCACAGCCTGTAGCCCTGTGAAATGCACAATTGGGTGGGCTGCTCAGGGAGACAAGTAATCCTGGAGCCTTCCCTCTAATTCACACTCACATGGACAGGGCATGTAACCTGCCTGTGACTCATCTCATTCTCAGGCAAACTGCCACAAAGGAAGAACACTCAAAATGGCCCATGGTGACTCTCCCCTGCTTCGCTCCAAGCAAAACAGGAGAAGGAGAGGCAGCTGCAGAGCTTGTTTCAAAACACAGAGCCACACTGGAACGGTGACACAGCAGTTTGTCCAAGCCCAAAACACAGTAAGGCTCTGACATAAGCAGCCTCTTTTACAAGCCAACCTACAGAGGCAGGGAGCTGGCCTGGCTGGTGATTTGAGCTGTTTCTGAGTGACAAGGCAATGCAGAAAAATGTGGTGATGCCTCACACTCAAAAACAGTTGTGTGAAGCTGCCCTCTTTCTCCTTGTGTTGTATCCCAGGGGTTGTTGCTGTTCCAGAGGCAGAGGAGTCCTCAGCCTTCCAGATGAAATGTAAACTCCATGGAGGAAGTGCCATGAGTGGCTGCATCTGGCTAAATATCCATATGAAGAAATTACACCACCTTGGAACTCTTGTTCATCTGGGGTTCCCTCTACACTAAAACGTTACCCTTCTGTCAAGAAAGATATTATTATTTTCTCAGTACACTGGCACCTTCTTGCTTTGACCACATTCAACCTCTACGTTGATACTGTGAGAAGTAACTTCATTTCTACATAGCATCATTGGCTTTGACCTGGTTTAATGAGAACACTTTAAATTCACATTGAAATGGTGTGGGAGGGAGTCCTCTCTTGCTCCCAGAGGAGGAAACACCCAAGTCACACTCATCAGCTGAGGATGGCCCCAGCCAAAGACAAGGAAGAGGAAAAGGCACTAGTGGCTTTTGTGAAGAGGCCCAACTGCATCCCAAATAATCTCACTTGCTGTCTGTACAGGGACCAATAAGCTTGCCTGTGTTTCATGCAGATCACTACCAAAACAGAGAAGATGATGGATGTCTTCAGGAGGGCTATCAAGCATGTGAGGGAAGCTCACAGTAAGGTGGAAGGAGATGCTGTATTTTTAAAGTGTAAATTATGCCTCTGATTGTACATATAGATCAGATTCCCCATGGACTGGAAACTGTATTCTCAGGAAGATCCAAGCTGATCTTTGCCTCCATAAAAGCTTCGTTTTCATTAAACCAACAAGTGCTTCATCACTTGAAGGAAACCTATGTGCACTCAAGACACTCACTTCTCCAAAATCCCCCCAGCTGAGGCAGTTTGTTTGGAGAGTTCCACCTTCTGCTGCAGTGCAGGCAGCCACTGTGTTTCTCATTCTGGGAGGAGGTTCAAGTCTGCCCAAGGTTATAACCAATAAATGAAATTAGCAGTGGCTTCATCTCAGTTAACCTCAAATTGCCTCTGTCTCCACAGACGCACCTTGAAGCAATTGAACTCCAGCTTTCTCTTGGCTCTGGATCAAAGACCATGAATTTGCATCTGAGCTTTAGCTCATACTGCATATGAAATTTATCCAGTCAACAGGCATATATGAACATTTATGATAAGCTTCCCTTCTTCCTTCCCATTTCCACACCAAACTGCTGAGGAGTGTTTCTGACAGGCTTTTAAAGCACAAACGGTCGAAAGAGATGGGGATGGGATTTGCAGAATACGAAGGTTAGAGGGATAAAAAGAAGAGCTTGCTGCTGTGTGCTGGAGCTCAGCTCCAGTCTGCATTAAATCATGCTGTTTGCAAGCCTCTCCATGCACAGCACAAGACCTCGTGTGTGCACAGAGGTTGTGTTCACGTGTGACACGTGGTCACTGTTGGGGAAGATTTACAATACTTGCAAATTGTCCTCTGGCCCCATCATTCCAGGTATTTTGAGGCACAGAGGTCACTGGGGTTGTATTTCTGTACCCAGTTTCAGTCACTGACTCCTTGTTGCTTTCCCTACTGGGAGAAACAGGGAGTTGGAAAAAAACCAGTGGTGCTCTGGAGAACCTGTGAGTTTGGCTGATTGCAGCAGGGTGCTGGGCAGGAGCTGATGATGCAGTTTGTTTATACAAACTTCACTGCTGGGATTGTCCCATGTTGCACCACCATGTTGAGTAGAGTCTGATGACCCATGTGGGCTGCTGTATCAGATCTCAAACAGTGAAGTTTTCAGGGACCTTGAGGTTTATGCAGATGGACACAAGCCATTTTAAGGTATTTTTTGGTGTTTTTGAGAGTGAGCACTATGGGAAGCACACCCACTGTAGGAGCAGGTGCAAACCCCACTCCAGCAGCAAATCCATAGAGACAGTCAAGACTAGCCAAAGCACAGAATAATCCTTGCTCTATGCTGCAAAGGGTGGCAGTCTGCTGAAGGTCACTAGATCACTAGAGTTTTCACTCTGGATTCACTCCGTGGATTCTCCCCTCATTAAAGCAAAAAGAGGTCTCCTCTAGGTGCCTGGTTCCAGTGCTGAAGACCACAAGCTAAATCTTTGCCAGTATTGTGGAGTCTCCTTCTCTGGAGACATTCAAAACCCTCCTGGATGCCTTCCTGGGTGACTTGTCTAGGTGATCCTGCTCTGGCAGGGGGGTTGGACTAGATGATCTTTCTAGGTCCCTTCCAACCCCTAACATTCTATTGTCACTGTGGCTGTGCAGGACCATCCCTTCTCAGAGGAAATGGGGAATGGAGTGAGAACCCATCCAACAGGTCATCCATTCTTGTACTCACTACTTGACTATCATGAGGTCTTTTATATTCCACAGGCCATGAACCACCCTGTTATCACAAACTATAAAGCAGCTGATCCAGCAACACAAACACTGGCCCAATGGTGTTTCTCCATGAGATGTATTGGGAAAGGCAGATCGTGCAAAGAAATGAACTAATGGTTAATGTTCAGAGGGTTTGTTTGTGTAAACAGCAATGTCAACAACTCTTCATTCTTGCAAAATATAGCTGTGGGTGTATAATGGCCACATCTTGCCCTAAAACTGGCAGCAATACTTTGTGGAGACGTGCAGACATGCAGGGGTAAGAAAACACACACATCACAGAAGCTGAGTGCAGCCAGAGACAGACACGTGCCCTGGGCATTCCCATATCTCCAGGGTGTCATTCTACACAACACACTGTGCTGCCTTCCACAGAGCTCTGCAGAAAGACAGCCCTGTGATCACCACTGATGTGTTACAAAGCTTCCAAAAGTGACAAGGCTCCTTGGGCTCTGGTTAGAGGAATGCAGACACAGGCCAAAAGTGGAAAGCTGTTTGTGTGGAGAACGAGTTCTGCTGAGAGATACTAGCTTTCCTTCTCCTGTTTTGGGGATAACCCACTGTGCAAATAGGAGTAGTCCATAAAAGTAATACAAACTGAAGGATGGCTGGAGGAGGTGGCAGAAATCTGGCTCAGAGCAGAGCACAGGCTGAGCTGTAGCAGATGTTGGCTTAGACACCAGCCAGACAAAATCCCCTTTTGTCTCTCCCCTTACAAAACAGCAGTTGGATCCACCTCAAGATCTTGTGATGTTTGTGAGATATTGGGGGTTCTTGGCAAAAGACACAGTGAGATGACTGGGACTTGCTTACCTGGTCCATGCATCTGGTAGTTGAACTGCATTTCTCAGATCAAAAGGAAGGGCTAGAGTTTTTTCCAAGTTCACAGCCCAAAATCCCCAGTTCCCTTAATTATTCCTGTTTCTCTAGCACTTTGGAAAAATCTGCCTTTGTGCTGAGTCTCATTTCCATCTGCAAGTCCTCACTCTTGGATCCAGGTGCTGCCATATGAGTCAGATACTATCAAGAAATAACTATCAGTGCCATTAAAATGACAATGAGTCCCTTGCTTTGAAACCAAGATTTGTTGGTATTGATACATTTGACAATACCAATTGTACCTGCTCCCATCCCCCTTCAATCTGTCCCCTTTCCCACTGTCCTTCTGGACACACACAGATGATGATGCTGTTTTCCCATCTCCTGATAAATCCTCCCCCAGACAGTTACCCACCTCCATCATTGCAAGCTACATTTTCTGCTTCTTTTTACCTTTCAAACCATTATGACCTGGAACAACTTTGACATCTATGGCTGCTGATAAATTTGAGACCATCTTCCTCAGCTGTCTCCAGAGATGGAAAACTGCCTCCAGCCCAGACCTGTTTCCTTAGCCTCTGTCTGTTCCCACAGTCAGAGACAGTCCCTGTTGTTTCAAAGATGATTTCACAGCAGAGGCAAAACAGGAGGGTGGAAGAAAAGGACACACTCATAGAAACCTCCAGAAACTCCTGTCTCTAACTCCTTCTCAGACCACAGCTCTTAGGACCAGTGTAACAGTCAAGCAGAGGCCTCTGAGAGACATCTGTGTCTCCAATCTCTTCATCATCTCTGCCTTGCTGAGCTCTCCCATGGCACCTTGGGCCATGAGGGACCAACACTGGTGCTGGTTCCCTAAGAGACATAAGGCACGTGTTGCTGAGCACCAGATCTTTTTCCCTTGGCTTGTTTATAAGAAAGGATGTTGGTGTCAGCCAGTCCTGCTTTGTTTTCTCCTGCTAAACCAACATGGTCATATAAGCTCTAATAATACCTGTAGGGTTTAAATCCCTGGTGCTACACTTCATGAGGCCATATTCCAAGCTGGTATGAATGGGATACAGCACCACCAAAGCTGTTCAAGCTGCTGTAAATCAGGAAGGCTCCAGATCTTTTGCCTCTGGTGCATCTCTGCTTGTGCAATTTAATCAGCAACAGCTAAGAATAACAGTTAGTCTCCCAGCCCAAGAGCTGAGCAGAATATCAAAGTATTTCACCAGGAGTGCAATCACATGACTTTCTCTGTCCTTCACAATCATAAAAATGGCCTCACCTCACACATCCAGGGAAACACTGAAGTCACACATCCCCTAAATTAAACTGAAGTCAACAGAAGCAGCAGAGTCCTTGTTTTACCTGAGAAGGAGCAAGGTGAGAGCCTCTGTCATGGCAACTCCTCATTCCCAGCAGACCAGCTGTCTCCAGGCCTCTCCCATTACATCTTTGCTGTTATAATTCACATCCTGCACTTATTAGCAATAAGGTCAGTGGGAACAAATACAATGGGAGCTGCTGAAAACTCTTGTTGTTACACATGCTCCTGATGACACTCACTGTGCTACAGAAACCAAAATAACTTCCTGGTCTCTCAGAGCAGCATGGAAAATATTTCCCTTCATTTTCTAGGTTATGGATAACTTCCCTTCTTTAGGTTTGCAGTGGCTCTTTCTCTGGGAGACCTGAACACAAACATCCCTTGGGAGTATGTGCCATTTTCCTCTACACTGCAGAATTGCTCTCACCCAGGAGATCTCCATGCCCTCCTTAGAAGGGCAGAAAATCACTCTCCCTCCCTTCTCTGACTCCTACTTATGCACAAACAGCTTTACCTCATTTAGCTTTAACACATCTCAGGTTTTTTCACAGCCTGATCTCCTTGCAATAGGGCTCCCAATACTTGTGTGAGAGTGTGAGCTCTCAATGAGTCTAGCCCTGCAGAGAGTAGCAGCATTGGTTGTGTCCTCTGTTGTTCCTCTAAACGAAATAAACACAACCCCTGAAAGTCCCAGATGCTCTTCTGTACCTTTTTTTAGGGCAAGAGGAGAAAGTGCTCCAGGAGCTGCATTTCTTCCCTAAGAGCAACCACATCTGCAGCTGCTAGGCAGAATGACAGCAGTGGACCAGGAAAGAATGACTTCTACTCAAGCATTCTAGATATTTTTGCTCCTTCCTACCACTTTTCCCATTTCTTCCCATGCTGTCTGTCATTGTTTTTGCCAGGCTCTGGTTCTGCGTGGTGAATGCAGAGACTGTCTCTCTGCACTGGCAGGGCCTGCTCCACTTAAAAGCTCATGAATTATCTTTGATGACCTGTAAAAGCTATTTGGTTTTGACATACACTTGGAAACACCAGAACTGCAGCGAGTGTCAGGGGAGATGGGAATGGGTTGAGACAGGTTGAGAGTAAGCAAAGGGACCTTTGTGAAGGTCAAGTCCTGCAGACAAACCACCCTATCATAAAATCCATTAGCACAACTTGGTTTTCTACTAAGAATCCCAGTCCCTTTCCCCCACATATCTGAAAACACAATTCACACACACAAGGGGTGAACTCACAACAGCTATTAAAGTGACACCTGGAGACCTCAGAAGCCTGCAAAGCCCCATTGTGCTGTTGTATGGAGACACATGATAAGTCCCTGACCCCAAGCAGGATAAAGAGGCAGGGCACAGAGGGCAGAGCAGGGACAGGCAAAGTGTTCCCCTGTTGGACAGGGAAGAAGGGATTCAAAGCCCCTTCACTATACATTTACTATTGCACTGGCAACAATTGGTCTTGCTGCCTCCAGACTCCCAAAAAAATACCAAAACTTCTGTGTTTTTAAGTATGCTAAAAGCTTTGACTTTCCCTGATCCAGCTGCAAAAAAAAAAAAACTCACCAGGTTTCTTGAGAGCTACAAATGTGGTAATGACTCATTGTCAGAGCAAACATCTGTGTCTCATCTGACATATGGTGCAACACAAAAAGGGACCAAGTTATTCTGTAAAGAAACAAACAATGACCTGCCAATCAGGCCAAGACAAGGAGAGCTTCAATCTGGTTTGCACTACTCTGCAGCCTCTAGAGTATTATTAAAATGTACAAGGATATGCAAGACCTGGAACAAGGATTGTGTGCCCTTTTCTGACCTCATATAGAAGGATCATAAAAGCCAGGATATGCTGCATCCAGTTAGAGATACTGAGGGCCACAGCTCTGTGAGCAGCCACTGCTTAGGAAGCAAGCCTGGATTCAGTAGGAAGGATTGAGTCCTGCAGGGCAGGAGGAGGGTCCCCTCTGCAATGTCAAATTCCCAATAATGACTGTAGCAAGCCTGCAAGGAGTCTAGGAAGCTCTGCACACCTAATTCTGCCAGGAAGAGAAGCTTCTACTTTCCATCTACCAGTAGAAATAGAAGGAGCACATGTTGGATGTGTGCAGAGTGGTGGGTTTGCTCTCTGATGGGTAAGTAGGATGAGCAGGCAGAGTTACCACAGCCTACCCAGATCCTGCTCCATGCCCTTGGAGCTAAGTGGTGCTGTGGTCACACTGGGAAGGGCTATCCTCAGAAAGTTCCTGGTGATAGTGGGGACTCATCTACCCTGGGACATGGTTCAAACAATTGCACTGTGGGGTGCCATTTGGAAGGACCCTATGATTGGCATCTCAACCCTTCTGTCTACCTCCTTCACCCTCTTCTCCCTGATTCCCTTAAGGGCCTTCCTTAAATCCATCATGTAAACTTCACCAGCCTCCTTTTTCTCTTCCATGCCTCCTACATCCTCCATGGTCCAAACCATGGGTGTTTCAGAGCCTGCCCACTCCAGTGTGGGGAACCATTTGGTTTACTTACAGGATCAGATGTGACAGCAATGAACACACCAGAAAAGCTCTCACTAGAGGCAATATACAGAGACTGGACTTCAAATCTAATGACTGGGAACCATTTCAAGTGTTAATCATTCTTCTTTGTTGTTCTTTATCCAAGTTGAAGCTAAATCTTAATCTCCTTAATCCCACTATTTCCATGTGAAAGGTCTGCGGGCAATGTGGGAGATAAACTCATTTATTTCTCTTAGAAGTTATGTCAAGGAGCAGGATGGGAAGATCCACAGAGGCAGGAATTTTTAGCTACAGTCCCCCAGGGTGAGAGAACTGTGTATTTTTTTTCAAACCTGATTAATTCTGCATCAGTTGGGCACATTACAGACACCATTTTCCTGAAGTCTACAGTGTATTCCCTGGGCCACAGCTGCTGCTTCTGTCACTACTTGCTATTTGTGGAATGATTGCATCTGACAAACAGAAATGGGAGAGATTTCAGGAATGACTCAGAGGCAAAGACAATTTCACATCCAATTTTACATCCAAGGACAGTTTTTCACTGGATACAGAAATATGAAAGAAGGAGTCTTATTCCTGCTGCAGCACCCTCTTGGGATCTTGTTGAATGTCACATTTTAAGCCCTGGGCAGTCCATCACCCTGCAGTTTTTCTTTCTCCAGGTGCAAGGGACAGTAACTACTGAGTCCTCAGCACTTTTCCTGGGTTTCTCACAAGTGTGCTGGGTTTGGATGTACCCTTTTCTCCCTGGAGGAGCTGCTAGTGATGGGTCTCTCCATCCTGTCTACCTTTGTGAGTCACCATGATTTACTCACTGGTTTTTGTCTCCTGGTCTGAGTGTCCTGAGACAGTGCACACAGCTGGGCTGGGATCTTACTGGTTTGTTCATCTAAGGGGTCATTTACACTCAACATTTTTGCAGCCCTTCTGGTGCTTCCACACCAGTCCATCCAGCCTGTATTCTTGCCAGTCTCAACGTGGCCAACACAAGCAAAATCCTTTCTCCCACTGACAGCATAACACCTTCACAAGGGAGAAAGGTGTAAAAACACAGACCACAGCTCAACCAACCTGATCTGAAACCTTGTCCCTTGGACTTTCAGGCCCACAGAGCAAATCTGGGACCAGCACACACTTCTGGGCTTCCCTTCTGGGAAAACACAGGAGAGTGGCATTGTCTGGGAGCAGTGATATTCAGCTCTCCAGAGAGGCAAGGATTTGCTGACTGCTTGATGGTACCTTAGAAAGTCATGTCCATCTATGTTCAGCAGCAAAGTACATCCAAGACATGTCAAGTACATTCCCAAGCTCCTGTGGGAAATACTGCAGGATCAGCAAAATGAGGCTATTGCTCATATATCCCTTCACTAGAAACAGCTGTAAAGTTTCAGCCACTCTGTTGTAACCAGCCAAGAAACACACCCTGAGCTGGGGTTATACGTTCACACTGAGCTGTCTCTAGGGAATCATTTCTCTTTGCTGGGAGTGCATTTGTGTGAAATTATCTCAGGGAGGGCTAAGACAACAGTAACCCTCCCTTCCTCCCCTCCAGCAGCATTCAGCAGAGCACAGGCTCTCTCTGCTCCATCCTGAGAAGGCCTGTTCCATGCTGTCTCCTCCTATCAGCATGGTACTATCTCCTCAAAAGCCCAACTACCCCATGTTCCCTCTGGCAGAAAGTTTCTGTGTTTCATCACAGAGAGGTGTTGGCCTCCTGTGTGCCACCTCAGAGGGACAGTGTATCCACCAGTACATGGCACTGCTGGCACAACCAGCCGAGGTCAGCAGGTGGAGCAGGAGCATGGGAAGAGCATCCTCAGGCTGTAGGGATGAATTAGCCACAGCCAGCCACCAACAGGCAATAACTAGTGCTCAAGCTCCATTAGCACAGTCACAATTGAGACTGTTCCCCTTCACATCTCCTCCTCCCAATGCCCATTCCAGAAATAAAGCAGCAAGTGGCAGGTGTCAGTCAAGCAGCTCACAAAGCTGCACTGCTGCCAGTGTTACAATAAAACCCCAGAGCTGGCATAAAAGGGACCTTGAGTGCTCAGTTTCCAAAGCAGGATGGTAATTACTGGTGACAGAACATCAAGCAGGGTGGGATATGGCCACAGCAGTGTCTACAACCTCCTTTCAGGGAGTTTTAGAGAGCAGGAAAGTCTCCACTCAGCCTCTTTTTCTCCAGGCTAAACAACCCCAATTCCCTCAGCCACCTCCCATGGGACTTGTTCTTCAGACCCTTCACCAGCTTCTGGACATGCTCCAGCACCTCAATATCTTTCCTATAGCAAGAGGCTCAAATCTGAACCCAGTATACAAGGTGTGGTCTCATCAGTGCTGAGCACAGGGGCACAATCCCTTCCCCAGTCCTGCTGGCCACACTATTCCTGACACAAGTCAGGGTGCTGAGGTTTTTTTTTTCACAGAATAAAATTTGCAATAGGTGAAACAGAGGTGGATGGAATGGGGATTTTTTTGTTTGTTTGTTTTTCTAATTAAAGTACAGTTTTGCTGTGCTAACTTCTTGTTAAAACATCATTATTTCACAAGTTGGAAACATTCTCTTGCCATAAGAAAGTGGAAGAAATCTCCCCAGCTCCAGAAACCCCACACTTCACAGTTGAAGCCTTTATTTGTCTTTGAGATTGCCCTGACCCACATGCAGGACCTTGCACTTGTCTGTGTTGAACTTAATGAGGTTTGCACAGTAACAGTAATTACCAGTAGATATTAAAATATATTTTTAATGCCATTGTTTTTAATATTAATAACAGTAATTGTTGCTATTCTTCTGACAATTAGAAGAGTAGTGTTATTATTGCTGTTATTACATTCTGTTATCATTGACCTGTAACCTTAAAGCACCTCAGGTCGTGGGTGAGGACATCCCTGTGATGTCCTTTCTGTGAACCAAGCCAGCCATGGGGTCCCAAGCCTCAGAGCAGAAGGCAAGAGACAGCTTGGGAAGAAGCTGAAATGGAGGAGAAGGAGATGAGGACACAAGACATCAGTGCCAGCACCAGGGCATGAGCAAATGGGTGTTACCATGCAGGTCAGGGAGTCAGGAGATCCAGAGGTGTCCCCCGTCCTGACCACAACCTTCCCACAGACCCCCACGCAGGTGTTTGGAAGGTCACTGGGGACAGGAGGCAGCTGCAGGTTACAACAATGAGTTGTAGGTGTCTCCATGGGTGTTGGGTGCCTGATCTCACATTACAGCCCCCAAGGAGCAATCAGCACTGTGAGTGGAGACTAACAAGCAATGGAACCAGCTGGATGCACAGATAACTTGCTGAGACATAAGCACCACATATTATTTGAGATACTCAGATCTACCTCTGACTGAAACCCACCTAATCTCTGCAGGGTGCAGCTCCATGGAGCTGTCACAGCTCACTCCTCTACAGCTGTGTGCTTCAATGTGCCATCCTCTGTGGTAAGAGGAGTCCAGAGCTCTGTGCTTGACTGATAGACATCATTTTATCACCAGCAACCTAGGAGCTTTTGTCTGTGGTAAAGGCACAATGTTCAGCACCTGAATTAACTCACAGTGCTGGAATCCTGTATGAACCTCATGTCTGGGTGCAAGATCTCAAGATGAACCAAACCCTACATGGATATTTTGCAAATATTTCCACACTTAACCCATTCTGGAAGCCTACAGCATCTGTGAATGAGAATAAAGTCCAGCTCCATGTGCTGACCACATCTCTGACAGTAATTCATCATCTACCAGTCAGGAACTTTGCACCAACCAGTACTGGTCCTGCAGGCCACCCTCTGCTCTCCAGGAGTGAAAAAGGGCTCCTTGTCATCTCCCCAGGTAGGCAGCAGGTTGTACTAGAGATCTCCCAGAGACCAATCCAACCTGAATTATCCTGCAATCATAAGCTCCTGCAACAAACCATGGAAGCCCCCATGTGAACGTTCTGCCCACCAGTGTGGCCCCACGTCAAGAAGGGCACTTTAAGGGGCAGTTTTTTGTTGATTCCACAATATCAACATCTGAGCCATTTTTCCTTCACTCACATCTCCCCTGTGCTCTGACAACAAAGCCCAGGTTGGCCTAGACAGCCCTGGCCATGGAAAGCCTGCCAAGGCAGGGTGGCTGGGGCACATCAGTCCAATTCTGGGCAACAGCACAGCAGGGCCAGAGCGTTGTCTTTGGTCCCTTTCCAGCAGGTGACTGACCTTCCTGCTTCTGAACAGGGCCCTTGCCAACAAAACACATGAACAGTATTTATTTGCAAGCCAGGCAGACAGGAGCAGGTAAGTCACTGCTATTACAGTCACTTTTCCTTATGTGCTTCACAAGGGTCACAACTTTGAGCCCTGGACTGTGGCTACACAACCAGTCTGGCCCCACATCCCTGGATGCTTTGGCTTTTTCTGCATCCAGGTCCTCCATTCACCTTCTCACATAAGACAGCTTCCCTCTGCCCACACCAGGCTCACACACATCTTTCCCCAGGACCATGAGTGGTGTGTTAGCAGTCCACATCCAGCCACAGATCTCCCAGGTGATGCCATTGCTGTGCTTCACATTATGTGCCTAATTAATCCACACCCAGTTCCTTGCCCTCCACACCCAAGGAGAAATTGACTCCTTCCCACACACTGCAAGACTCCCTGTCACACCCAGGGAGCCCCAGCCTTTACCCTGGTGACCTGCTAACAAACCCAATCACTGTGCCACATGATTGCAAGTACTCTCAAAAGGGTGTCCTAAACAGGGCAGTGGTTTTATGGCAAAAATTGCTGACACCCTCAAGCTTTGGACTCTACTGCCTTGGAAGTCATGCCAAGCCTCCAAAGCTGGTTACTGTGGGTCCAGGTCTCTGGTCAAGACCAAACCAACACTTGGCCTGAATCATTAATTCTCAATCCTGTGCAATATCATGCAACCAGTTTGGGTTTGATTATCCATATTGGATCAAGGCAGGTCTCAGATCTGCTCTGTGTGCAGCAAACATCTCAGAGAGCCACAGAGATGTCTGCCACCCCTCCTGCCACTGCAGGGTGATGTTACAGGAGCTGCCCAGGATCTACAGGTTCTCAGTGTGATTCTCCAGTGCCCTGTATTAAACATTATGGCTTTTACCTTGCTTCCCACAGGTACCATTTCCCACCCAGCCACCCCAGAGACAGGGAAATGGACACCATCCATGGGTAGGACCTGTCAGCTTGAGCCAGTGCCTCAATGACTATGTTAGATGTAACTAAAAGCAAGAAGAGAGCCTGTTTGGGGACAGGAGGTGGTGAGGGCTACAACACAGGCTGTGGTTCATAGAGTCCCTTGGGGCTGGGGCTCACTCAGAGGCACAAGTCTCTTGCAGCTGGCTTGAAATCACTTTCTGATGAACTGCACCTCCACTGGGAAATGTGGGGAGCCACAGACAAAACAATGCTGAAAAACAAGCTTTTAAGCCCAGATACTTCCCTGCACTGCAACAAGCATTCAAACAGAGATCCCAGAAACCTCCCCTGGCTCCAATTTGCCAAAGGAGCAGGGAAAAAAGCAAAGATGAGTAGGTCTTTTTTTCTCAAATGTGGACAATAGTTTTGGCACCTGTCAGAAGACCAGAGCAAGCTTGGCTGAAGCTGGTTCTGTGTCCTGCACCTTACTGTGTTCCTAATTTAGCTCTTAAGTTACTGCTCAAGTCACACTAAACCCGGGTCATTAAATCATCTGGGGAACAGCTAAGGCTGAGGATGACCTCGTGACATTACTGTGCAATTTAGCTCTGTTTAATTCCTGGGAGATGAGAAATATGATAAAAATGTATCTAGGAGACCAGTGATCAGCTGTACAGCTTCTATTCTTCACAGATGCACAAGCCTAACTTTCCACTGATAGTAATAGCTGAAAACCAGGACCTCATGATTTATCCAAGGCTCTTAAGAGCCTGAGAGCTGCTGTTCTTCCGGCACGGAAATGCAAAGTTTAAACAGAAAACCTGCCTTGAAAAGTTCTGTGCAATCCAATCAGCCAGTAAATTTCTTCCAGATGATAGCACACTGATCCTGGTATAATCCAATGTTTCATAAATGTCTTAAAAGATTAAGGCATCATTTTTCTGCCCAAATGACAGAGGAGATTCACATCTCTGCCGAGTAAACACTGGCAACGGGCTTGCATAAGAGCCAGGGATATTGCTGAAATTCTTCTCTGTGCTTCCTTACAAGGGCAATTACATAATCAGAAGCCTCCATCTATCAAAAAGAAATCCTTTTCATTAAACAAGATGCTCTGGTGTAAGTGCACAAGAGGATATCAAACGGGAAGGAAGGGAAGGTAGCTGGACTGCATCGCCTGACTGAGCTGGAAAGAGGATTTCAGCCATGTAATGACTCATCCCTGTTTGCTGTTTGCTTTTGGTATTTCTAGCTTCAGATATGAGTGCACCATTGTACCTGCCACTGAGAAGGGCTCAGAATGAGACTGAGAACTCCTGCAGGTGCAGAACTGCCAGAGAAACCTCACCTGATGCTTGCCAAGATTTAGAACTAAGATTCTTCAATCTTGCTTGGCCAAACTCCCTTAGGGACTAGTAGTTCTGTTGCTCCCTCTGCCAGAGGGTCCTTTAGTTCCCAGTTTATCCTAAGCCACAGAGACCTGCAAATTAAGGCAATTACTGCCTGAGCCTTAAGGTCACTGAAGACAGGAGCAGGTGTCTGCATGTGAGCTTGTCATTTGGATTCTGTGGGGAGACATCACCTAGGATGAGATATCCTAGCCACGCCTGTGAAAGGTGAATCTGCCACAATCTGCCACCATCCAGCTGCTTCTCTGCACCAGTTCTGTGAGCAAAACCAGCAATGGGTACCACTGGCACCACCTCCTGATCACCAGAGTGCTACAGGTAGCAGCTGTCTCGAGAAAAACGACACCAGGACACGTCCCAAAGGACCATGTCCAGTTACAAACCCAGCAAATATGCCAACTAACCTGTTACAAAAGATCTCTGCTGTGCTGCTAATGAGCCCCTGAGCTCTGACACAGTTTGCTCCCTCACAGGGAGGTCTGGGGGACCTCTTGCCCTCACTGGGGCTTCCCCTTGAGTTGGTGGCTCAGATTAGGACACATATATTTTCCACAAGGGAGATAAGGTCAAATTGTGCAATGGCTCTTGAGGATACCCACCTGGGATTGGGCTGCACCTCCCATCTCTGTCCTTACTGTCTCTCATGGTGCATCTGCAGGGGGAAAATAAGGGACAGAAGGGACTGGATTTTACACACACAATCTCCTCCAAGGCAGCCAAGTGAGGGATGTAATTCAGTCAAGTGCCTTCCCTCAGCAGGAGAGACCTTCCTGACTGCTGCTAATGAAATAGCAGGAAACAGTATTTTCCTGCTCTGACCTGGCAAGCAAGCTGCACAGGGGGGAGATTTTTGGCAGAGTTCCTCTAAGAGGGCAGAAAGTAACATGATAATTGGGGGAAGGCAAATGGGAAGCAAAGAGAAGGAGGCCACAACAGCAAGGTTGCTAGGGAGGAGTTCAGTGCCTGCAAGACAGCTCAAGACATTCATGAATTGGAAAGGGAAAGGAAGCAAACACAAGGAGTTAGAGATGCAGCAAGGAAGAAATGGGACAGGGAAGGGTGGGCAGGAGGTGAGTACCCTTAGAGGGTTCCCACCAGGGGCAGAACTGGAAGGGGAAGAACTGGATATCCTCCCACAATGGCACAGGATCCAGAACTTGAAGAGTGGGGAACTACAAGCCCAAGAACATATGGGAGAGGACCTAGCAAAGAGGACAAACTATCCTTGGAGAAGTGGAAAAATGAAAACTGGCTTTTTAGAGATCAGAGGTTGGGGCTAGGGAGAGAATTTGGAGATTTTTAGCTACTTCTGCTCTGGGGTAATATGCAGTGTACTCATAGCATTGGATTTCTATTATTGGGGGGCACTGAAGGAGATTTTTCCTCTATCCAGCTACCAGTATTTCCAAAAGAGGTAGGAATTTTGATCCCTATAATCTTTACTGCTTTACCACACTTGGCTCATGGGTAAAGAAAGGATTCAAAGCTACAGAAGGGTAAAGGGGAAAAAGTCCATCCAGCAAAAGCAAGGCAGGATTAGATTTTTATCTCTAATATCAGGAATCAAGATCCAGCTACTGACAGTGATATTCCTTAGCTATTGCAGGATCTGGTCTGAGAAGATGGCTGTCACTCCAGAGGTGAAGGATGCTGTTGCCACTTGCAGTGGGTGTTTTCAGGAAAGGCTGGGCACACACTGAGAGAGGGGAGCAAACACAAGGCAATTGTCTGGCTCATTTTTGACACACGTTCACGTGGGCTGCTGTGTGGTGAATAGACTCATTGAAAGGCTGTTGCAAAGCCAGGCACGAGATTGGGTGCAGAAAACAAAGTTTTTGTTGGAAAGCATTAGCACTGGAACTAAATACCTGTTGTTCTCTGCCCATGGGAAGGCTGCAGCTTATCTCCCCAGCAGCAATCCAACCCTGCCAGCTAAACAGAAACCAGCAGCAGGATTCATCAATAGTGCTCAAAGAATGGAAAGTGCAGGAACAAGCTGTTAATCCTGGACACAGAGGACAGCCCTGCTCTGGAAGCCACTTTCAAACACTCTAGGATGAGATGAAAAAAAAAAAAAAAGGCTTTTTAAGATCAATTAGTCTTTGCAAATGATCTCCTGTGATCAAGTTTCCCTGGGCCCAGGAAGGTAACACACGTGGTGGGAAGCAGAGGCACCTCTCCATCCTCTGAGTTCTCAGCAGGGTAAACATGATAGTGGGACAGTAGAAATGTCAGAGCCTGCACCAGGGAAGAAATAAAAATATGAGGAAAAGTGCTGATGTGGCAGCCAAGGGGATTGAAAAGCTGAACTGACTTAAAGCAGGTCACTTGCACAGAGCTTGCAAACTGCCTTCAAATTATCCACTCAAATGAGCCTTAGATAAGCAGAGAGTCTTTTTGGGCCTTCAGGGGAATTCAGACAAGAGGGTTATTCAGCAGCTGGGTGATGACTAAAACTTTCTGAGGCAGGTGGGGGATAAATCACTCTACAAACTGAAGGCTCAGCTGGGGCTGCAGGGCAGGCTGGGATTGTGTCTGAGGAAAGCTGGGTGGCTGAGCTGGGGCAGGAGCAGGGTCCACCCTGTCCAGCTATCACATGCCTGAGCAATTTGAGGAAGCTGTTTTCAAGAAGTTTGGGGTTTTTTTTGTTTTGCTTGGGTTTGTTTTTCAGCCAGGTTTCCTAAGTGGCTAGAAAACCCCCTTCCATAATCACTGTGCATGTCTGTAACTCTCCCCCTGGCCAACAATTTTTAGCCCACCAACCCAGGGCTTTCAGAAATCCAAAGAAAAGTTTTTTCCTACACATGCCATGAAAATGGGTGAGAGTGAGGTGTTTGGGATCAAATGGTTTAAGCAAAACATCATGAGGTCACAGTCCTTCCACCAGGGGAGAGGAACCATCTCTGTAGAAAAGTTGGAGGGTGTCCATTCTTAAATACACATCAGATTGTGGAGGTGGACAGGAGATGAAAAGCAACCCCACCTGGTGGGGACCAACCTGTAGCCAGGGCTGGATGTGCTCTGACACCCTGGTGAAAGCTAAGCTACAGATCTATCTCCACTCTGGGCTCTGAAATCCTCTGAAGGAGGCAGGGTATGTGTGTGAGCCATCACAAACCTATCCTTGAGACCCTAGGAAAGGAAAAGTGGAGGCTTTCTCCTGCAGCCAGCACTGAGCAGTGCCTTGAAATCAGCTGCTGCTGATTCACAGTTATCAGTAGGGTCAGTGGAGGACACTGAAGTCATTGCTTCCTCCTTCTCTTTCCTCCCCTCATCTAAACAAATATCTTCTCTTTTCTCTGCTGAGAACCACAGAGTAATCTAGTTTAGAAAGGACCCCTGGGCATCTCCAGCCCAGTCTCCTGCTCTAAGAAAAGTGATCTTTAAAGTTTGATCAGGATCTTACCCAAGGGATTTCTGAGTATCAGTCCCAGCACTTAGCTATTCTCAGAGGGAAAAATGTTTCCTTTGGTTTGATTAGAAAATTTAATCTACTCCCCCCCCACATCTCACACGTTGTCCCAACATCATTTCTTACAGCCACAACTTGTGCTTGTTGCCTTGTCCTTTCACAGTGCACCTCAGAGAAGAGACTGTCTTCTTTCTAAATAGAAGGCAGCAGTTGCATTCCACTGAGCATCTTCTTTCCCACCCTGGTCAAACACAGCTCCCTCAACCTCTTCTCATATGTCCTGTGCTCTCCACTGGACCTGGTCCAGTTTGTTGGCCTCTCCCTTGCACATGGTGCTCCAAACAGAGGGGAATCAGCACTTTCCTCAACCTGCTGGATATGCAAGGAACCTGCAAGGCACACACAGGAGAACATCAGCTCCCACTGAGTTCATCAACAGGTGACTCAAAGCCATCTAGAAGAGCCTGATAGTCCTGCCTTCCTTCCCTGCACCACATCTTCAGAAATCCCCCCTGGGAATGAGCCAACAGGTGCCTCTTGTCACTTCCCACTTAGCTGGCTGTGTGAGCAGCAAGAAGGAGCTCTTGCACCTTTGGCAGCCAAACTGTATTTGCTGATGTGAACTAACATTCCCCTCTCCACTGCTCTGACTGATACATTGGCTCTTCAGCTCTGCTGAGAAAAAAACTGATTAGGAGCAAACTTAAGTGAAATGAACAATAGAATGTTCCTGCCAGTTTGGGGATGAAAAGGTGCTTTTAAATCATTAAGAAAATATGGTTTGTTTGGGCTTGTTTTTTGGTTTGGTTTGGGTTGGGTTTTTTTTCCTGTTCCAAAGCAGGAGCCCAGATCAGCTTTTTAATGATTTCCTCACCCCTCCAGCCTCCACTGGCAAGTTATTCCCCTGGCTGATTGAGCTCATTGTGGTCCAGAAGCAAAAGTAAGAGGCTGCAAAACAGGATGTCTGGGTTCCCTTCTGAAGCCTGCCCCTGACCTGCTGTGGGAAGCACAGCTCAGCCCTGCTCCTGGTGGGCCACACTGGCAGGTGGTGGGGCAGAGCCTGCCCAAGCAGTTTGTGCAGCACAAGGCACTGCAGCTCTGGTTCCCACTGCACTTACCACGATGGCTCTGGAATGCTTCCTTGTCTTAGGGAAGTGTCAGGAAGATCAGTTGCTGTTTGCTCAGTGCTGGGCAGATGTGAGCAGAGGGGGAAGATCCCCTGGCAGCTCTTCCTTCTCAAATGTCTCTCTCATGATGTTTTCAAGCCCTTCCAGGATCCCTGTGCTTTGCCTCCTCCCCTCTGGTGGCCCTTGCAGACCAAGGTCCCAGAGCAGAGCCTCTCCACTCAGCACAGCAGGAACCTTCTCACCCCACACCCCCCTGATCTCACCACCTTCCTCAGCCTGCTCTGGGGCTAAAGCAAAGCAGCAATGTGCCTCTCTCTGAGATGGGGAGTGGGGGGGATTGAAAGTGGTGCCATAGCCCCCCTGAGGTGACACACACCACCCACAGTGCCACCATGCCAGGGTGCTGTTCAGCCTGGCTGCTGCTCACTCTGTGCTCTCTCTGCAATGCAGCAGCCTTTCTTCTGAGGCTGGACAGCCAAGAGCTACACTAGCTCAACAGCATGAAGCCAAGCCAGGCCCTGCCTCTGGCAGGGACACCCAGTTCATCTCAGCTATGGTCCCACTGGCTTTTTCCTTCTCTGTGCTGAGGATTGTCTGCATTCATCATGCATCTCCTGATGCCTTGAAGTGCAGTCCAAGCTGCCAGACAGTCTGTCCCACAGGTCCATTCTGCTGTCTGGGCACAGATCAGAGTATAACCCATGCACAGCTTGTAGGAAACACCAGGCAGACCAAGTGTGGTCAAGCTGGTCACCCCTGAAGCCCCATGAGGTTGTCAGGAGTTCTGGTTCTGCAGACCTTTCCTTCTTCCCACTACATCCTAATCTTCTGTCCAGGTGACACCATGTTTGTCTTTGCTCCAACCCTTTCTCTAGCCACAAAGAAAGCACATTCTGCTCTGCTCCCCAGTGCATCTCCAGACAGCCATGGCCTATTTTCCAAGCCAACACCACCGTGGTGGCCAACACTGTGGTTTTAATGAGCTCCATGGGCAACAGCCACCACAAATGCAGAAAAGCAGCAGCCAGGCAGTGTCATGGCTCTGCACAGCTGACCTGAATGAAGAAAGAAATCCCATTTTATGGGACATTGCATTTGCTCTGCTCCACTCCCTCTTAATTACCCGGAGCATCACCATTGTGATGGATTTGTCTCCAGGACTGAGAGGCAGGTTAGCTCTGAACCAGCTCTGCCCTCTCACACAGCCCAGTGCCTGCAGAAATCCACATTGCTACCAGCTGAACCAGCTGATGCTGAGTGCTGAGTCTGTCTCTGAGGCTCTTCTGGGTCACAGACCAGCACAGCAGTAGGGCAGGGGTGCCCTAAGAGAAGAGAGGGTGCAGGGCTATGAAACCAGCAGCATTGCTTCAGGAGAGCAACACACATCTGGCTGCAGCAGGGAAAAGGGAATGAATAAATGCACTTGCTTCCAGCTAAAGGCTGACTTCAGTGAACAGCCTTTGACTTGATGCCAATCCCACAATCGACAGATGTTGAGAAATAAGAACAAACAAACAAACAACCCAAGAACAAAAGCCCAAAGTGAAGCATTCCCATAGTCACAGGGGGAGGTTTCATGAGGCCTTGACCCACAGGATTTTTTTTTAAACCTTTTCTTTTAACATCACCAAAAAGAGGGCAGCCAGGAGATAGGAATCTCTGGGGGGACCTTCATCCAGCCAAGCTTTGAAACAGTCCTGAAACAAGGAAGCTTCTAGGGTGACCCAGCCATGAGCATCCTCTCTCCATCCCTGACCCTCTGCTGTTGCCAAACTTCCCAGCTTTGAGAGGGGACAGCAGTGTGAGGCATCAAGGAGCACTGAAGCAGAATGCCTCATGAACTGAGAGCTGCCTCCCAGCATCACAGCCCAACCTGCCCACCAGGCACAGCAGCACACCCTGGTTGCACCATGGAGTCAAGCAGTAAATTTGTCTTTTGTTTTTAAGAGGGAAAATAAAGAGTTTGTGGCCATCTCAAAGTCAAGGGATGAGGCTGGTCTCCTGCTGGGTCACAGTCACAGGTTTTAAGGCAAATGGAGTGTAGAGTGCTAAGCAATCTGCCCTCTTGCACAACCCAGCACTGACTGCCAAGCCCACAATTTCCCTTTGAGCAACAGTGTTGATGTGTTGATTTGGAGATTTCTAGCAATGGAAAACCTACTGTCCACCAGTTACCCCAGGTGGCTGGTCACAGTGGCTCACAGCCTCCACCAGTTAAAAACAGGAGGATATCAACTAATTCTGAATGTATCTGGTCTCTGCTCCAGATCACTGGACATGGTTTGGTTTTCTCAGTGTGGCTGGAGTGTTGTTCATCCCTTGCCACCCCTTTTCATTGACCTCATCCAGGTCAACTCCTTCACTTTTGCACTCCACTGCTTTGGGCACAGCTGTGTTTGGTCATCCCCAGAGGCTAAGAAGAGCTGTGCTCTGCTCCCTGCTCTGATCTCCCCAAGTTCCCTCAAGGCCACATGTTACACAAGATCTTCTCAGATGTTCAAACAACAGAAGAGCCACCCCAGGGCTGGGAAAAGCCAAACCAGAATCCTCCCTCTGCCAGGCAGGTTCCTCTGAAAGAAATCATAATGGGGGTGCAGGAGGGACACAAAGATCCTGTGGATTACAAAATATGGGTGTATTTTTAGTAGGACTCAACATAATAGGCTGTCAGAGTTTCCAGTGACCCCCAGCACACACGTTTTAGAGATCCTCATAGTGCCAGAACCTTGGGACCTCAGTTCCAGTTGTCCTGCCTTCTTGCTGGCCCGTGAGTAGAAGCAGGTAATCTGTCCCCAGAGCATTTAATCCTTCTAGAGAGGAATTGCTTCAGCCTGGAGACAGAAGTTTTCATTTCATTCAGGTCCAATGTGCAGCTTCTTCTCCCCAGGAGCACCAGATTCCTGGGGACACTCTGGGCATCTGCAACTCCCTGCACTGGAGGTGTGTTTTGGGGGGAAAGCCTGTGCCTGCCTTGTCTTTGAGGCCAAACCCCAGGCAAGTGTGTTGTTGAATCCCTGTGCTAACCCTCATCAAGCACCAGCAATCCCAAATGCCTTTTGCACGACCTCAGTGACCTAACAGCTGCAGCCCTTACTCCCAGTTTCCATCTCACCCATCTCCGTGGCCAGTTCATCTCTGCTCCGGTCACCTCCCCATTCCCCAGTTCTGGTTTAGCTCAAACCTCCTCCTCAGCATTCAGTGCCCTCGGAGAAACCACTTTGCCTTTCAGCTGCTGACTTTGTGGATGTCTTTGATATGCCAGCTCCTGCCAGGTGGGACACCACAGGACCCCTGAGCAATGGAAGGGGCCTCAGGGGTGATCCACGTGAAGCCTGAGCTACGGCAGGATCTGGAGAGGAGGAGGAGGAGGAGGAGGAGGAGGGAAAAGCTGGCGTGTGAGATCTGACAGGCTCACAACAAACCCAGCTGGCTGGCACACACACCAAGCCCAAAACACCGCAGGCCACCCCCCCCCCCCCCCCCC